>LOJH01038302.1:0-15078 GCA_001685095.1 Ellobius talpinus | reverse complement strand
TATGAAGTAGCAATGAAAATACTTTTATGTCTGGGGGTCGCCACAACATGAGAAACTGTACTAAAGGGTCATAACATTTGGGAGGTTGAGAACCACTGGTAAAGGGATTTTACCAACATGATTAAGTTAAGGATCATGCTGGTTGGTTTTTGTCAACTTGGCACACAGTTGAGGCACCTGTAAAGAAAGGTTCTCAGCTGAGGAAATGGCCCTATCATGTTGGCTTGTGGGCATGCCTGTGTTATATTTTCTTAACTTACAATGTAGGTGGGAGGGCCCAGCACAATGTGGACAGTACTGATCCTGGGCAGGTGGTCCTGGCTTGTATAAGGCTGAGAAAGTCATGGGAAGTAAACAAGTAAGTAACCTTTCTCCATAGTTCATGCCTTGACTTCCCTCAATGATGTGAGCAAGATGTGTGAGCCAAATAAACTCTTTCCTAGAGTTTGTTGCGTTTGTCCTGGTGTTTATCACAGCAACAGGAAGCAAACTATTACAAGGATCTCGAGATGGAAATGGTCTTAGACTTCGTAGGTAAGCCCTAAAAGAATCATAAGTGCCCTTATAGGAATGTGTTGGAGGGAGACCACACAGAGAAGAGAATGTGACCTCAGAGGTAGAAACTGTAGTGAGCTGGCCACAGGATGAGGATTGCTAGCAACCACCAGAAGCAGGCAGAGGCCTGGAACTGACTTTCTAGGATTTCCAGAAGGAAACAGACTTGGTTTTAGCTTTATGATATGTATTTTGAACTTCTTTTTACAATTATTATTTATTTATTTTATAGCCCAATTGCAGTTTCTTTTCCCTCCTCTCCTCCTAGTCTCCCCCACCTCTCTTCTGCCCCTCCATCCATTCCTCCTTTGTTTCTATCCATAAAAGGGCAGACCTCCCATGGATATTGACAAAACATGGCATATCAAGTTACAGTAAGACTAAGCACCTGGCCTTGTGTTAAGATGGGCAAGCCCACTCAATATGAGGAATAGGGTTCCAAAAGCCAGTAAAAGAGTCTACCTCAAGACCCAGCTATACCACTCTTGGGCATATACCCAAAAGATGCTCAATAATACCACAAGGACACTAAGCTCAGCTGTGTTCATAGCAACTTTGTTCATAATAGCCAGAACCTAAAAATAACCTAGATTCCCCTCAACTGAAGAATTGTTAAAGAGAATGTGGTACATTTACACAAGGGAATATTACTCAGCTATTAAAAACAATGACATCATGAAATTCAAAGGCAAATGGATGGAACTGGGGAAAAAAATCATCCTGAATGAGGTAACCCGGTTCCAGAAAGACAAACATGTTATGTACTCACTCATAAGTGGATATTAGCTATAAAGTAAAGGATAACTATGCTACAGTTCACAGATCCAGAGAAGCTAGGTAATAAGGAGGGCCCAAGGTGGGGGGGGCTTGGATCTCCCAGGGAAGGGAAAATAGAAGAGATTTCATGGGTTGACTGGGGGCGGGTGGAGATGGGAAGATGAGGGATCAGGTGGTGGTGGTGGGGCGCAGCATTCTGAAAGAACAACTGGAAAAGAGAGGCATTTTGGGGTCAGGTAGAAACCTGGTGCAAGGAAATCTACAAGGACGAGCCCAGTTAAGACTCCTAGCAATTGCAGATATGTAGTAGTCTGAACTGGCTACCTCCTGTGACCAGGCAAGTCTTCCAGTGGAGGGATTGGGTCATCAACCCAGCCACATGACCTTTGACTTACAGCCTGTCCTGCCTGTGGGATGTGCTGGGGTAAGGGTGGCCCAGAGTTTGTGGGAGTGGCCAACCAATATCTAGTCCAGCCTGAGGCCCATGCCACAAGAGCAAGCCCACTTGGAGAGCTTGGAGAGCCAGGGCCTGGGATAGAATCAAACACAACTGGAGGGAAAAAAAGTCAATGTAATGATATTCTACTATACTTATAGACTGATGCCAGGCTAATAGTCATCAGAGAGGCTTCATCCAGTGTCTTAGTGGCCATTTATTCTATCAGTCTTAGAGGCTGTGACCTGATGGCCTGGCTGCTCGACTGGCCAGGAAAGGACTCCAACAGAGGCCACAGAAAAATTATCAAACCAGTGGCCCTGCAAACCTCCAGTTACTTCTCCACCCCCAGGTTGAAGCTATGTCTACTGAGGGCTGTTGCTAGATATCTTACAAGTTGCCCTCCTCCCAGATCTCCCAAAGCGAGTGTCTGCTTGTTGGTATTGCTGGTTTCCAGGTGCACTGGTGTCCCAGTTCCCCTGGGGTCCTCTTTGTGGCCTAGCCTGGCTGGAAAGGCTATTAAGATTCTAGGGAATGGTTTAGAAGTGGGGCAGGAGGGTCACAAACTGGTATTCAGCATCCTTTCCAGTCCAGGTCCAGTCTGAGATCCCCAGATCCAGACCCATCTGCCATGTCACCTTTCAGAATCTCCATGTCTGTCCCTGGACTGTGCCTCCTTGAGGCAGACTGTCCTTTCTGCAGCAGGAGAAGTTGACCTTCATCTTGGGGTAGCCAGCTCCTGCACAGACTAATATTGTGTTCCTGTAACACAGTGACTAAGTCTGAGAATTTATAGAGAAAATGGGTTGATTTGACTGACAGTTTTGGGGGTTGAAAACCAAAGATGAGGTGGGTCCATCTTTTTTGGGAGTTGGGGAGGATCCCCGTGGCTACATCACAGCGTGGTAGAAAAACAGAAGAGAAACAGCTGCTTTCGGAAGGAGCCAATCATATGGTATTGTTTCACTTTGTAATGACTCATTATGAGGTCTAAATTGCTTTTGACAGACCAGCATTAATCCCTTCTACCTGGCCCCCCTTTTAAAGGTGCCACCATCTCTCAGTATTGCAACCCTTGGGGCCAAGCTTCTAGTACATGAATGCGTAGGGACATACTTAAATATCATCCAAATCATAAAACCTAAACCATAAAACCATAAAATCATAGGGCATGTCTTGAACTCTGTTGGCAGGGACACTGGGTGGCTGGTGTGAGGACCAGACTGTCTCTTCTTCCCATTGTGATCTCTGGAGGACAAGGACAGAGGTGGGTCTGATCCAGGTTCTATGTCCTCCTATTACATTGGTTTAGGGGTGTGCCTGCCTGCAAGTGTTGCATCAGCAGTGTCTGCAGTCCCCCAGAAAGCTGGTTCATACAGGAAGTCAGCAGTACTACATTCCTAGCCTGTTCCCTTCCCTGACCTGAGATTCTGCTTCATCTTCCTCCTCTGCCCACTGCCAGCTACAATCCTTGGAGTCAGGTGAGATGGAAACCTGTGCTTGGCACTGAAGAGCCCCTGGGCCTCTAGGAGGCTGCTCAGTATTCAGCTGAGCTTTCCCTTCTGTGTGTTGAGGGAGCATGGAAGGGGCGTGTCATCCCCAGGCACCAGGCACTCAGGCAGACAATAAGGGGAGACCCTGCTCCCCACATAGCACTGACTCCGTGAATGAAGTTGTGTGTAAGCTGGGTGTTAGGCATTCCTGGGTTTGGGGTTTGTGGAGGAGGAAGCTGGGCCTGAGACCCAGACACCAACAGCAGAGGGTACTTTCAGGTGGGCGAGGCTGCGGTGTTGTAGGGGAGGCAGGGTGTGGTGGTTTTTGGGCTGGGGCCAGTGATGAGTTTGGAATTCCCCAGGGCTTTCCAGAAGTCAGAGAACTGGGGTGGAGTGGGCTGTTTTTCCAATCTTGTCCTCCCATGCTGGCCACAGCGGGGAAGCCCTGGGCGGGTGCTACAGACAGCTGGTACGCCCTGTCTTCAGCAGAGAACTGAGCTGCACTAGGAAAACACTAAGGGGGAAGGAGAGGTATCCTGGGGCTCCAAGAAGAGGTCATGCCTCCTCTGCACTCAAGATAAGAATCCAGGGGCTAGGGGCAGGATGGCTCGGTGGTTGAGAGTACTTGCTGCTCTTGCCAAGACCCAGGTTCAAACACCAGAACTTACATGGTGGTGCACAACCACCTGTTACTTCAGCTGGGCGCATGTGTGTGCACATGCACACTATATATATATATAAAATGTAGAAAAGAATTGAAGATGTAAAGGGAAAGTGAGTCAGGAAGCTACCTATCCAGCATGGCATTGGAGAAAGGCTTGACTGGGTCGTATCAGGCCAGAGGTAACTGCTTTGTGGCTATGGGACTTCTCCAGTTGGTCCTTATCCCCTACTGACCCAGAGAACCCAAAGGAGGGGAAGAAGGGGAATATATTTCAGATGATCAGAGAAGAAATGTTCTCTCCTCAGTTTCAGACACAAAAGCTGAGGTTCAGGGTAGGGTTAAAGCATCTGTAGGTCCGGGCAAGTGGAAATGGACTTGGAGGAACTCAGGGTTCCCAACCACTGACTGGGCTGGAAGAAGGGATCAGCTCGTGTTGGAACAGGGAACAAGAGGGTGGAGAGTTCAGGAAGGTCACGGGGGGTCAAAGCAGAGAGGCTGCTATGGTCTTAAAAGGGCCCCTGAAGTTCATGTGTTAGAAATTTCATCTCCCAGACCAACCAGATGGTTCAACTAGTAGAGGCTAATTGTGTTTACCTGAGTTTGAGTCCTAGGACCTACATGGTAGAAGGAGAGAACTGACTTCTGCAAGTTGTCCTCTGACCTCCATATGCATGCATACATGGGAGTGCATGTTTGTACACACACACACAAATAAATATAAATATTGAATAAATAAATAGATGTTTTTTTAAAAGCCAAAACCAAAACCTTTTGACTTCCACGCAGCTGTTTAGAGATGTGGAGTCTCTAGGATTAAGTCATAAAAGCTTGGCTTCCATATATGCATGGATGCCATTACCGCAGGTTGATTCTTTATCTTTAGAATGGGTTTGTATAAAAGCCAGCCCTACCCCCATAGTTCCTTTGCCCCTCTGCCTTCTGTCATGGGATACACCTAAGACCCTCACTAGATGTAGGTCTTTCCTATGTCACAGCCTCCAGAACCATTAACTCTGTAAACTTCTGTTCACAAGAAATGATTCAATACTTGGTGTTCTGTTGGAGCGACACAAAAGGGGCTGCGGCAGAAGCAAGGGTGAGCTCAGACCTGGGTGGGTCCCAGCATGAGCCAAGCTGCAGCTGGCCCAGAGCACAGGGTCAAGATCAGGGCATCAGAACAAGAGCTTAGGTAGTCCGACAGGACTGTGACTCTGCCCAGAGGCCTCTGAGGTTTCCTGGGTCCAGCCCCCTCCCCCCGACATTTGAGGCCTTCTGTGTTGATATGCCTGAGCCCTGAAACCATTCCCGTGGCCTCCCTTTAGACGGGCCAGTCTCTCCTATCTCCTATAAGCACATGTCAGCCTCATCTCTCACACTTACCCTGCCTGAAATAGTCTATTCTTACACAAAGCCAGTCCCTTCTCCAGCTTTATCTCAGGAAGGCCCTCCAGGAAGCTCTTCCTGAGCATTCCAGCCAGAGAGACATAGAATGTCTCTGGAGCCTGGAACACATTGGTCAGTCACTCAACACAGGCATGAATTCCAGGATATGCCACCAGGCATCCTAGGGGAAATTGGCATCTGCTGTCCTTGTTGCATGGGACTGAGGGTCATAGGGGAGAGACAAGACAGTAGACAAGAGAATGATCAAACTCACTGTCACAATGCTGACACCTATGAAGATGGAAACACACTGGCCACTGATGTCCTAGAGGATCTACTCTAGGACTCCAAATGAGATCCCTCCTCCAAGACTGTCCAGGCTCTGACCTCTTCGCCCACAGCCTGGTCCCTACTGGGTCTGAGCACCTCTCTCCTTGGGTCTGAGCTCATATTGGATTCTCTTGGTCCATTTGCTGCTGTATGTCAGAATTTTCCTCCCCAATATTCGGATGCTCAAATTCCTCTTCTAAAATAGTGTAATTTTTACATATAACCTATATGCATCCTACATATCCTTTAAATTATCCCTACATGACTTATATCTAACACAATATAATGTCTTATGAATTTTTAAATAAAAAATACACTTTATCTATTTGTGTGTGAGAGTGTATATCATGAGTGGGTACACATGTGTCATGGTGTAAGTGTGGAGGTCAGAGGACAATTTGAGGGAGTCAGTTCTCTCTTTCCATCATGTGGGTCCTGGAGATTGAACTCAGGTCATCAGGCCTGTCAGCAAGCACCTTTACCTGCTGAGCCATCTCGCTGGCTCCAAAAACAATTATTATATTGTATTATTTAGGAAACAGAGACAAGAAAATAATCTGTGCTTATTTGGGTACAGACAAATGTTTTGAATATTTTAAATCTAGGGTTGGCCTAGTCCATGTTGTAGAACTCAGTGTTCTTAGAGTAGGCAAGCCTCTGACTTGGGCACAGAAGGTAATCCGAGACACTTAGGAAATTCTACAGCTGCAGAGAGCTGGCCCGGCTGAGATGGAGGCTGTTGTGGGGGACATGGGAAGTGGCACAGGGGGAGCGGAAGAAGCTGCTCCGCATCTCATGTGCTGAGGACCTGGTGACAAGTTTGAGCTGTGGTCTCAAAGCAACAGGAAGCCACCACTAGACCTGAAAGCATGTAGTAACACGGCTGCACTGGGAGAATACCTCTCTAACTGAGAGTGGCAGAGTGGGTTGAAGGAGTCAAGGCTGGATCCAAGGACATCATTTTAGTTGAAGTGGTAATGAGAAGTGGATGTATTCGGGGTGCAGCATCAACCAAACTTGAGCAACAAGAAAGAGGAATACCTAGGATCCTAGCAGAAGTGACCAGGTAGCAGGCATGCCTAACTTTTTGACATTTTAAAACGTTATCTTCAAAGCAGGTTGAATATGCCTTATACAGCATGCAATCCGCTGAGGGAACCTAGGCAGCAGATGGGGCCGTGGGGGAGAAGTCCATGAGCTCCTTTGGGGATGGTAAGCACGAGATGCCAGTGGGTGACTTGCTGTGGGGTTTGTTAGCTCCGTGGAAGAACCTAGATGGAGCACACAGGTCACCAAGAACACAAGTAGGAAACATAGCTTATCCTGAACTCCAAGTGTCCCCCATAGCCTCAGACACTCCTCCTACCACCTCACTCCAAATATCTGCAACACATCTTCAGAATGTGCAATGGTCTGTGCACAGCTTCAAGATTGAAAAGTCCTGGTCTAGTGGGATAACTAACCAGGATTCTGGCTGTTGTGAGTGGGTAGAAAAACATCATCCATGATAGAGGACAGAAGAGAAGGAATGGGAACAGGGGTGCGTGCGCGCATGTGTGTATGTGTGTGTGTATGCATGTGTGTGTAACTATTGAATTCCATTTAGACCTTTAGAACTCTGCAAGCTTAAGAGCACTCAATAGCAGTGTCTTAGAGGAAGTAGGCACATGAAGAAGCAGGGATCTGGTAGGAGGTACAGGCATCAGAGTAGCAATGGTAGAATTCTGTCACTGTGACAAACGCCCGAGATGATCAATGTGCGAAGAGAAGTTTATTATAGCACGGACTAGCATCATTTGTTAAAATATACATGCTCTATTGCACAGAATCATGACGAGGATAAATAATAACGCATCACAAACTTCAAAATTGCTAAAGGAGCAGGTTTTAAATGTTTTCAATTTAAAAAATGGAAAGCATGCGAAGTGATGGATTTCATAATTATCCCGCTTTAATCATTCCCTATTGTAAACATGTATCAAAGTGTCGGGCTGTACCCTGTAAACACTCAGTTATTATTTGATAATTTTTAAAGTGTGCATGGCTTTGACACCAAAGACTTGGATTCTGCCTCCCGGGGATAGGGTAGCCATCATTTTAAAACAAAACAGAAATGAGGCTTAAGCTGCAGCTGTCTGCTCCTTTGAGCGTTGCTGTGCTTAGTCAAAGAGGCCAATAGCGCCACCTTGTGGCATTCATAGCGGTCACACCACCTTCCAAAAGGGAGATTTTCCCTTCTTGGACCCAGACTATCTCTTCTAATTCCCAACATTTCTGCAAGAAGACACTCGCACCTTCGTTTCATTCACGGGGAAGGCAAGACACAAACAGTCAAGAGAACATCTCTAAATAAATCACACACTTGAGATGCTGAAGAGAACTAAATCCCAGCTCCGTCGTCTGTGCCAATGGCTTATAAATCTGGCTAATAAATAAAACCTTCCAGGCAGTCAGTCTTTGTGAACTGGTGGTGAGGCCCTTGGAGCACTCACACACATGTGGATTTTTGTCTTCCTAAGCAAGCATGTGTTTACCATAGATGAAGATTGGAAGAAGTCATCCAGGACAGGGAATGACTTGGGATAGGCTCTGGACTTCCTTCCAGGCCCTAATTTTATTGTCATTATTCTATAAGCAATGTCCTACAACAATCAGTTACACAACAAATACATTGTGTTGGGTACTGTGAGGAATCTAGAGATAACTTAAAGTCTATGGAAGGATATACATGAGCAAATGCACACACACACAAAGAACTTACATGCCATTTTACAAAAGGGCTTAAGCATTCTTGGGCTTGGGTATCTAAGGGGGGTCCTGTAGCCAATCCCCTAGACTATGAAAGGATGAGTGTGCACTTTTGCACACACACAAACTTACAAGCATGAGCAAGACAGAGGGAGAAACACCAGCAATAATCTGAAAGCCAAAAACAAACTCTTGAGTGGCAATTGACTAGGCTGTGTGCACTGATTTTCTGCTGTTTTCTGAACATCTCACAGAAAGGAAAAGTCCAGGCATAAAGGTCCTAGAACCCCTAGCATGAAGGAAAGGGGATGCCAACAGTTAAAGGACCCACAGAGATGTGGGAAGTGGCAGCACCCTTGAGATCCTCAAGGCATGCAACCAAGGTCAGTTCTGGCATCGCGCCCAGCTGCCGGCAATGCTCAAAAGTGCCAGGGTGGGAGAAAGGTGTCTACTATCTGCAATCTTACTCTGCCTTGTACTGACACTTGTCAGTCAGCAAGTCCTGGCCTAATGTCCTGCTTCTTTCTTCCACATAAATATTAACAGGAGGAAGAGAACCAGCCATTAACACTTGAGGAAAACCTGCTTCCTGAAAAAGGAAGGCCAAAAAAGGGGGAGGAGATAGACTTAACGCCATGACCCTCACAGATATGGGGACAGATCCAGAAGTGGGAAAATCAAAGACGAGGAAAGCTAATATTCTAATTAGCTTAGATTCTAATTAGATTCTACTACAGAGAGATGAGAAAAGCAATGCCAACTATTCTGTTTAGCTAAAAGATGTCTGCACCTCAATTTTTCTCTCAGCATTAGTCATGAGAGTTAATCATCAGTTAATTTGTTCCACATTTCTTTGTGTTCATGTTTCATCACGTGCTGAAGGGCCTGCGAATTGATTCTGGGTTCTTATGTGTGTGCATATGATGCATGTGTGTCTGTGGTATGTGCACATGTGGAGACCAGAAGACGACACGGGCTGTGCTGTTCTAGAACATTCTACCTTATTCTCTTGAGACAGGGTCTCTCACTGGACTTGAAGCCAGCCTGGCAGGGAGCAGGCCCTAGCAAGCCTATCTCTCCCTCCCACAGCTCTGGGCTTACAGACATGAATTCAGTCACACCAGACTATTTATGTGTATCCTTGGGATGCGAATTCAGGTCCCCATGCTTGCACAGCAAGTCTTCTTACCCCTGAATCATTTCCCCAGTTCTCCAGCTTTGATTTTTGTTTGGTTTTAGTTCTGTTCAAAATTACAAATGATGCTTAGATTACATTTAACTTCCTTGGACTTCCGTTTATGGATATTAGTTCTGTTTATAACTTAGTATGTGTAAAATCAGGATGTATAATATATATTTATGATGTGGATTAAATGTAATTCACAGATATGAAACCTTAGAGCAGTACTGGTTCCCAAGCGGGGGTGATTCTGTACTCAGAGAACTATTGGCAACATCTGAAGATATTTCTGGACGAAAGAACTGATGGGCATGTTACCGGCGTCCAGTAGGTTAGAGACAAAGGACGCTACTAAGCATTTCATGGTGTACAGGGTAGCCCCCTACAAGAAAGACTGTCCAAAGCCCAAAAAGACAGAGTGCATGACCCAATCGATAAGTACAAGTCCTTGTTTCAAAGCTTCAATGAAAGTTCTTCCCTTTATTGTCTGCATAACACAGTGAGTCCCTCGAGACGATCATTCTCTTCAAATATGCATGAAGCTATTACCAAAATCACTTTACTCAGCCACTGGGACATCTAAGTGAATTAAAAAATGTAGGAGTTATTCTGTTTCCTTACCATGAAGCAATAACAGAGAAATTAATAGAAAATGGAGATTCATCCTGCTCCATCCTTATCCTCTTGCCACATACCCGTAATTCTAACGCCAGTAAGAAGTTTAAATCTCACAAATAACCTTCCTCCTTCTTGTTGTTTTGTTTTTCGAGACAGGGTTTCTCTGTAGCCCTGGCTGTCCTGGAACTAGCTCTTGTAGACCAAGCTGGCCTCAGACTCACGGAGATCTGCCTGCCTCTGCCTCCCGAGTACGCCACCACCACCCAGCAAATAACTATTTTCTAAAGAAGAAACAGAAAGGAAACAATCATTCCTGAAGTAACACCAATTAGAGTATTGGATGTTCCAAGTTCCAGGAAAAAAAATAGTCTTGTGAAGTTTTTTAAAAATAAAGACAATTGAAAACAAAAGAGATGAATTTTCTTTCACTTGTAGAGAGAAAACAAGGAAGGCAATAGTTACCAAGAGAGTAGGAAGAGAAATTTCATAATAATGAAATGAAACTAATGAAATACAAACCAAATGTGACCTCAATAAAGGCTGCTTTAAAATTCCAATAAAAATAAAAATAAAAAAGAGGAAAAACTTGGATTCATAGTCTGACTTTAAAGGGGGAAAAAACATTAGAAACAGAAATAAGTAATATTGGGGCAATATGTGATATGTAAGTAATATGAGGAAAGCACTATGAGCACAGATGCACAGGAAAAGGGCTGGGTGTAGAGTTCCGTGGTGGAGCACCTGGTTCTCATAATAAGCCTGGGTGCCATCTACAGGTCTATAAAAGGATTCTGCAAATTCTGTTTAAGATGGAGTGTTGACTATACTGACCCAATTTCAGTTGTTCTTAAAAACCCCATGAAAAATACAATAAAAGAATCAAGACAGGAGAAAAACCCTCCCCCCTCACACAAATAGGGAGAATGAAAGGGGGGGACAACAAAAGGCTAGAAAGTGCGACTGGTTTCAGTCACTCTCAAAACCCTGCATGGGTGACAGAAGACTCCTGAAGACAGACTGGAGGAAGTTACTCAGTCTGAAGAACAGAAGAAGACAGACTGAGAAGGAACAATGTGCTGATGAGGTATGGCATCAGCCCTCCCTTCTCTGTGATTTCACTGCCCATGGTTTCCGCTGTCCATGGTCAAGGGCGGTCATTTGAGAGAAAGCGTCTTCAAGAAACAGTTCACAAGCAGGGCGGTGGTGGTGCATGCCCTTAATCCCAGCACTTGGGAGGCAGAGGCAGGCGCATCTCTGAGTTTGCGGCCAGCCTGGTCTACAAAAGCTAGTTTCAGGACAGGCTCCAAAATCTATAGAGAAGTCCTGTCTCAGTTCACAACTTTTAAACCGTGTGCCACTCCAAGTGGCTTGATGAAACTGCATGCCGCCCTGGTCCAGACCATCTGGGATATGAAGCATCCCTTTTTCACGCCCTATCTGTCTGTTAGTCCCTTAGCAGACATCTTGGTTATCAGATGAACTGTTGTGGGATTGCAGTTCAGGTAGCCCTTACATTGACTCATAATGGCTCCAAAGTATAAGTTTGTATTATGATATTGTTATAATTGTCCAATTTTGTAGCTACTTCTTTTATTTAACTCATGGTGCCTAATTAACATTTTGACTTATTTATAAATTAAGCTTTACCATAGGAATGCATGTATAGGAGGGAAAACACAGTATATAAACTGTAGTTTTAAGCATCCATGCTGTAAGTCTTGTACTATAACTCCTTGGATAAGGAGAAACTGTATAGAAAAGAATTCATACCATAAGAATTCTGGAAGGTGAATAAGACCACAAAAATTCTCACTGAATGGCTGTTTCCTTGGTGAAAGATATGTCTATAGATCCAAGAGCAGGAGTGATTCTCAAATAGGAGGCCAAAGAAATCCATAAGGCACATCATAATTAAAATCCTCAAACCCAAACAACTTAAAAATATTTAAAGCAACTGAAGAAGAATGGGGCAATTACCTACAAAAGAACAATTAGACACTGGCAAGATTCCCATCTGAAATGGGTAGGAGGCAGTGGTACCCTTCAAGTTTCTGGAAGAACCAAGACCCACAGACTGTATAGCAGGTCAATCTTCTGTTAGGGAATTAAAGGGGAAGAGGACACCCTGAGTAAAGGAAAATGAAGGAAATGTGCTGCTGGCATGTTGGGGACATGAAGGTCTTTGTGCCCAGAGCACTTGTCAACTAGAAATGTTAAACACACAGGGATCTCTCTTCAACAGAGGAGATAAAACATCTATTTTCCCACCCAGAAGGGTGGGAGTGGATATTGTTAATGACCTGGTGACCTTTTGACTATCTGTGGAGGCAGACCTCACCCAAATCCCCCACAATGGTCATCCCAGACTCTCACTGCCTAGGCCATTATTTTAGCTCCCAGTTAATAGAACCCATCCTTAGGGAAGATGCCACATGTACTTTATGGCTTGCTGATCTCTCTGCTCTCTCAGTCAGAGACCACACTAGATTCTAGGCCCTTAGCTCTAGAACCCATCTTTGTGGTCACATGTACTTTGTAAAGGAGTTTCTAAGTTGTCACACCTTAAGCTTTATTGTGCACCTGGAATTGGAATTGATTGTTGCCTGGAAACCTAGAATGGGACTGATTGTTGCCCGGAAACTTTTACCAAACTGTACTGTGTTTTAAATATGCTGACAATGAACTGCCAGGCATTAGACTCCCCGAAGTCTGATCCAGGTTGACAACACACCTTTAATCCCAGCACTTGGGAGGCAGAGGCAGATGAATCTCGGTGAGATTGAGGCCAGTGTGGTCTACAAAGTAGTTCCAGGACAGGCTCCAAAGCTACACAGAGAAAAAAACCCTGTCTTGAAAAACCAAAAAGAAAAAAAAAAGACATACAAATAAAACTGTTACAGTTTGAATATATGTCCTCCATAGGTTCCTATAGTGGGGACTTGGTGGCTTTGGGGAAATAATTGGATCCTAAAGGCTCTCGTTTAAGCAGTGGGCTTATCTTTCGTGGCTTCTCAATGTGACAACATTGTTGGGAGGTATTAAAATTAGGCAGTGGTGTCCAGTTAGAGGAAGTAGGTCACTAGAAAGATATATCTCGGTCCCTTACTCTCTTACTCTCTTCTTAGCCACCATTAGGTGGATGGAGTCCTCTTCTGCATGCTCATGGTCAGCCTCGTCCCAGGCCCAAACTGATGGCACCTGTAGCCATGTACTGAAACCTTTGAAACCTTTGAAACCACGTGCCACCGTAAGTTACCTCAAGTATCTTTGTCATGGCAACAAAAATCTGGCATAGTCAAGAAAGTAAACAGACGTAAAAAGATAAAGGAATCCTGAGCTGAGAAGGAGTACTTCACCAAATATAGGATCTGTTCCTCCAAATAGAAGAGGGAGTACTTCACTGATTTTTAGGGACCAGTTTGACTCTCATACAAATATAGCACAAGAAAGAAAACCATAATCTATATTGCTCCTAAGCTTATGTAAATACACGCATGAAAACATTGGCAGATCAAATCCAAGAACGTACAAAAGGAATGACATGCCCGGACTAACTGGGCTCAGTCCCAGTTACACAAGATGTTTCAGTATTTAAAAATCAACAAGGAAAGTATATCAACCTAAGCAGAAGAGGCATTTGGTTGAAGACACCATGTATTTGTGATAAAACATTCATGATAAGAACTCTGTGTTGGGGCTGGAGAGATGGCTCAGTGATTGGGAGCACTGGCTGCTCTTCCAGAGGACCTAAGTTCAATTCCCAGCACCCACACAGCAGCTCACAACTGCTTGTGACTCCAGTTCCAGGGGATCCAACACCTTCATACAGGCAAACCAATGTACATGAAATAAAAATAAATAAATAATTTTTTAAAAAGACGAGGCACTTCCTAAAACCTTGACAGTAAAATTCTCAATTTATTAAAAGCAAAAACAAAACTCCGTGTCTGTGAGCTGGGCATGTAGCTCAGGTGGTTAGGCACATGCTTAGTGTATTAGTTAGGGGTCCGTAGAGGAACTGATAGAATGAATGAATGAATATATTAAAGATTTATTTAATTTTATGTGTATGAGTGCTTTGATTGAATGCATGTCTGTGTATCACGTGTGTGACCCAAGGAAGTCAAAAGAGGGGGTTGGATCCTCTGGCACTGGAGTTGTGGGCAGTTAAGTCCATGTGGATACTGGGAATTAAACCCAGATCCTCTGCAAGAATAAGTACTCTTAACTGCTGAGTCACCTTTTCAGCCCCCAATCAATCTTTCTCTCTCTCTCTCTTTGTATGTGTGTGTGTGTGTGTGTGTATATATATATATATATATATATATATGGAATTTATTAGAGTGGCTAACAAACCATGGTTCAGCCAGTCCAACAATAGTCTCCTGACAGAAAGACCTAGAACCTGGTAGTGGGTCAGTCCACAAGGCTGGATGTCTCAGCTGGTCTTTCAGTTTTCACTGGAATCCTGAAGTAGGTTTTACTACCAGCAAAGGAATGACTCAGCATCGGGTTAGATGGACTTGCCAGAGAAAGCGAGGGCAAGCAGGCAAAAAACAAAACTTCATTCTTCCATGCTCTTTATAAAAGCTGCCACAAGAAGATGTCACCAAGATTTAGGGTGAATCTTCCTGCTTCAAATGATCCAGATTTAGGGTGAGCCCACTTCAAATAATCCAATCAAGAAAATCCATGACAATCATGCCCAGCTACCTGGGTTTTAGTTGGTTCCAGATGTGGTCAAGTTAACAACCAAGATTAGTCATCATGTTTAGCATCCGTAACGTTCTGAGCTTGATACATGGAACCACATAAACCAGTGGTGCTGCATGCCTGTACGCTGAGCACCCAGGAGGAGGAGTCAGGAGGATCAGGAGCTCAAGGTCTGAGCACC
>LOJH01038301.1:0-15078 GCA_001685095.1 Ellobius talpinus | reverse complement strand
GTGCGGGAGCCAGGCGGGACGAAAAGCAGGCCTGCGCTCCCCTTTCACTACACATGTGTAAACATCAGAAGGCAAGTTTTAAGAGCCTGTTTTCTCCTCCTCTCATAGGTTCTAGGAATAAAATTCAGGATGACAGGCTTAAGCAATATGCAGTTGTACAACCTGAGTCATTTAGACAATCTGAAAAATGCGTGTCTACGGTTGATGCTGGATAAATGCAGGACTATTGTATCTTGCCATGGTATCAGCAGAGAATCGATAAGCCCCAAGGCTTATCATCTACATGGTGAGACAAGCTCCTGTGGTGATCATGCCTTACAACCTCAAATAGTTTGCATCCATGTACTTACCTGGATACATGCGAAGAGTGTACAGTAAGCATGTGTGCCTATGTCCTTGGAAAGAATCACCAAGTTTCACTAAAGAAAAATGGAAAAAATCTGTTGGGAAAGCAGACTTCATGTAGCCACATTTTCTGGATTCTTCACAAACAGGATTTTGGTGAATGATAAGAAAAGGCAACTTAATGGCAGAAAGGTGAGAAAAACAAAAGATTTAAAAAATGACCAACATCTTACTTTCGCCAAATTATAACTTGTCTGAAAATATAGTTAAAGATGGGCGCTTTAAATGAGCTGGAGTGTTCCAAAGGATTCCCTAGTTCTTTAGGGCACGAGAAAATGATTTAGAGGACATGGTAGAGGCTGCCAAGCTACCAGTGCAGGTCCGGCAGCCCCACAGCTTGTACTTATAACAGGGATAATGAAATGATTAATGCATGAAAATCGCCCAGATTTCTATTCAGCAGATACTACACACTATGCTTCCCAACATAAAATAACCTCAAAATTCTAGTGAGAGAGGAAGGATGTGTTTCTGAGGGGTGGTAACTGCCTTAGTTGGCTAGTGGTACCGTATCAAAGAACCGCACACCCAGTGGCCTAAACATTACATTGTATTTTCACATGAGGAAAATTCAAGATGAAAATACATTCAGAGTTTGTTGTTTCTCAGCTATATTTTTTGATTTGCAGATGATCATCATCTCTTTGCCTCCACTCAGCCTTATCTTTGTGCTGCTGACTGTAAATTTCTTCTTCAAATGGCACTCGTCATATTAGAATCAAACGCAACCTAATTTATGGAACTACCCAAGTCAAGAGTAAGTTCACTAAATGGAGTCGCACTTTGACATTGTAAGTGCTAGTACTTTAGTATCTTTTGTGAGGAGAAGCAACTCATGTTATATAAATAGATAAAAACAAAACCCTCTGTGCGTCATGACCTTGAAATTTTGAGGCAGTTAAAGCTGGCACGAAACTTGGAGACGGGGCCAAGAGTGGGTCTTCTCGCAGAATGATTTGTACGTAAGCACTTTTTATTTCAAGGGAAGGAATATAAACTAATATTTGACTTCCATATCAATTTGGATTGAAGGCTTATCCCAGAGCTTCAGCACTCACAATCTCAGTAACCTTGTGTACAATGAAGCATTGTTAAAGATCAACTTTCTACTGCTACCACAATTAAACATGAACATCTGTGAACACATCTGGAATAGTGGCATGCACAGAATAAACATTTAGTAAGCATCCCTGTTTTCTCCATGTAAAAAGCTTTAATTATATTTTTGTGGGGGAGGGTCATGCAAAAGGTTAGTCTATATGGTCCACCTCAACATTAGAATTCTTCTTTTTTCAATCAAAATTTACCCCCAGAGATGCTGTTTTCCTATGAGTACTTTCAAAGAAAGCAATCTATACATGAACATAACCAACTGCAAGCCCTAGAAGGACTAAAGGTTATTACAACAATGAAAAAGACCTGCATAACAAAAATCATAAAAATAATTTATTCCTTTCTAATTTTCTCGATTATTTCTACATTTATCTCATTAATAAGTCCAAGTGTATAGGGATAATCTAAAACAACCTAACATTACCACTGGTTCTAAATTCAAGATGAATATATTTGAAAAGGAAATACTTTGTGTAAACAATACTTTTAACACACCTTCTAGTTAAAATTATATTGTGGAAATACTGTATTGCAGAATTCAATATAGTCATATCATTTCTCTTAACAACATTTTATGACTCACTTTTATATCAATGGACTTAAAAATATGCTTACCCAAGCTCCTTCCTTTCAATAAAGAAGTTTCACATTTAATTTATATATTTTCACAGAATTTGACATTTGTTTTAAGTTTAGGCAAAATTGCTACACTTAAATGACAAAATTAAATTGCATAGTATTTTATGTTAGTCATTAAAAACTTTTTTAACATCAGAGCTATTACCTTGCTTTCTTCCACAAGATATGCTAAAAATAATATCATTTCTATTGGGTTCTAAGACTTGTCCTTAACAGCAGGCTTTTTACTGTAATTTAGATTAAAACATATTCAGGATCAGGAGGGCTATATTATATGCTGCTGATTATCACCTTCATTGCACAGTGTCATTGAGTTTTATACTCTGTTGTCTCTTTGTGCCTGTGGATTTTGACTTCTTTTTTACAAGCTTTCATTTGCTTACATTTGTTTGTAAGATGTCTTTCTTTCACATGTGCATTTGTTTTGTTTTTCTATTTTTGCCCAATGTTCAAGAAAGAGATACTCTTCAAGCACATCACAGTGTAATACAGTCGTCTTCTACACACTATTCACCCTGCAAGTTTAAAAAACAGGATATTCCAAGAAGAGCAGTGTGGGGAAAGTAAACAGTGGCAGAGGGCTTCTTTTTAAAAAATACATAGGACTCAGAAAAATAATCAAGTGAAAAGGTAAACTGAGCTTGTATTGACTGTCCATGGACTCTTCATTAGGGATGGATGGCATCCTTGATAAATGAAATTGCCACATTATATAATATTTTATGAGATATTCTGGGAGTCTTCCAAACTCCTCTTTTACTTAAGAAATTAAATAATGTCTATCACATTCATAAAGTCTGTCCACAATGCAAGACAGGAGGTGGAACAGTTTTAGTGCACCATTTTATAGTGTTGTAACTGCTTCCCAGTCCTTTAAGACGTTGGACCAAGCTTAGATATTAGAATGTGTTAGTGATTAAGTGAATTCTCACCTGTTGCTATTAGATAGACCCCCAAAGTCCCTCATTTGTTATGCTTGAAAATTCTTTATGCATAAGCAAATTATTAAACAGAAATGTAAAACACGTCAGACAGAAAGAATGTTAAAAGCCAATTAGTTATTTATAAAACCCAAAAAAAGTGTATGTATTTGGGAGTTGTTTGAATGGAACAGAAGACAACGGAAATTTTCTATTTTAATTTTTTATTTACATCAATAAATCATTGTGACTATTATGACAGGTCATCCATTTATGGATTTTAATAAATCAATTAGCTTTTGTGTTCTGATCTTTACTTTATTTTATTTTATTTGAGAAGAAAAGAGAGAGAAATAACATGAATTTTGTGTTAAATAGGGAGGTGAGGAGGATCTGGGAGGAATAGGGAAAGAAAAATAATTTGATAAAAATATACTGTCTCAAAATTAATTACTTATTATTTTATTTATTTGAAAGTGTGTTTACCCACATGAGTATATGGTAACATGGTTTATGCAAGAGTTTGTGGAGGCCAAGAGAGATTATATTTCATGGAGGTCCAGTTACAAATGTTTGTGAGCAAACACGTGGGTGTTAAGATCAAAACACGAGTTCTCTACAAGAGCAGCAAGAGTTTTTGCTTTCTGAGCCGTATCTCCAGCCCTCAAGTCAATGTCTATAAAAGCACATTTGAGGGCTCTGCCATATTACTAGTTAATCATGTTTTTAAGCCTGGTTCAATTAAACTAGACTTCATTGCAACTCTTACACTTATTTTTCAGAATTGCAAATTTAAGTCTCTTATTATTCTTTCAGGAATTTATGGATGTTAAACCACCAGAATATGAGGAAATACATTTGTGCCACATGTTCCCCCAAACCTACACAGGTTCATCACTGCTAATTTATGAAACATGGCATGATTATCTGCAATTCCAACTTATTTTTTTCTACATTTGTTTGCCATCTACTCTCTAGTAGAAGTCAAAGCGCTGTGCCACAGTATATTGGCAAAACCAAACAAGCAAATAAAACAAAGTAAAACAAAAGAAAAATTTTTGATAACTGCCTCTGTTTTCTGTGAAATTGGATGCTATAGACCAAACAGTAGCCTATCAAATTCACATATTAAATGTTGGAGTACCAATGTCCTGATATTCACAGATCCAAGGCCTAAGAATGCACATACAGACCCCAATATATTCATTGATATAAACACGCTCACAGATCTATTATAAGACACCTGAAATGACTGGTAGCACACAATATATTTTTGGCATATAGAATAGTAGCATTAAAGTATGGACAGCTCCTTGTAGATTAGAAAACATATATACATATATATGTATTTTCCACATATATCTGACACATGTGCAAGAAATGTGTGATAATGTACATTACAGCTTCTCTAATGACTAAGAAGATTTATAGAAAGTAGGTTTCCCTCTGGTTTCACTAACGTTCATCAGCCTGAGGGAGCTCTGAAATAACTTGTTCTTTCATCACAGGAAGACAGGTCACCACACCATAAAGAGGGATTTCTTTGAAAGTTGTGCCTGGATGCTAAAAGTCCATACACTTCCTTTCTGTCTCTACTAAGATTTTATACATTTAAAAGATGTGAATAAAACATATAGAAATTCAGATGAAAGATACACTAAGCAATATATATACACATATACATATGCATATATACATACATATGGTGTGGGAAATCGTCTATATATGTTTTGCTTTTATTGGTTAATAAAGAAGCTGTTTTCAGCCAATGGCTTAAGAGATTATAGCTGTAAGAGATATATATAGAGAGAATAGGCAGAGTCAGGGAGACAGCATGTAGCCTCCAGAGGAGAAAGACGCAAGCCACCAGCTGGAACCTTGCCAGTAGGTCAGGAGCTTCGTGGTAAAATACAAAACAATAGAAATGGGTTAATTTATTGGCCAAACAGTATTGCAATTAATATAGTTTCAGTGTGAGTATTTTGAATCTGGCAGACAGGAAATGAATGAACAGCCTCCCCCAACACACATAAATAGATATATACATTCATATATACATGCATGCATACATACATACATACATACATACATACACACAGATAGCATCATGTCTCCGGCTTCTTTTCGCTCATTTTTATACAGAAGAAGTTTAGTGAGGAGCGAAGCATGTCTTGCTCGCATTTCTTACCAGGTGCACTGCAATTCTGCTCACCTGAAAACACAATGCTTATTACGAATGCAAGGATGCTCTAAGCTCCTCTTCTTTAATTCCTTAAATCCCAACTTTGCCCTAGTCTCCAGTTCCTTGTTTGCTCCTTATGTCCTTTTTGCTTGGCATGCCTGTTAAGTCGCCCTGAGGCTGTTGTTTTCCTGTCTCTTAGCTATTCCTTCACCTAGGGCTGCAACATCTCCTCCTTCCATTCTCATCTGCCTCCTGTAGATTTCGCATAAAACTATTTCTCATGAAAGAAGTTGCTACAAGTCCATCTTCACCCTCCAAGATTCCGTTTTCTGCTGCCTTCTTATTAAAACCTCTTCACCCCAAACTTCATTGTAGCTTCCTCTTCTTTGGTTGTAACATGGTGCCCATCATTTTCATTCTGCAACCCTCCTCTGAAGCCCCATCTCAGCTCACTCTCCTCTGCAGGCTCCAAAGAGGATTTTTGTCAGCACGATTGTAGATGGTACCACTTTAGCGTCTCACACCCATTGCAGTATGTGTTTAACTGACTTGTACACATATGACCATTTTCTTCCTAGAGGTTATGAGTGATTTTTTCCCTCTCTTTTTCTAGAAGCATCACTATGCCCTTTCTTCAAAATAATGGTACATTCCTTGTGCTCATTTTATTTAAATAGAAAACACACATACACACCCACAAACACACACACACACACACACGAGAGAGAGAGAGAGACAGAAGTTTCTTACTTAAAATAAGTAGCTAATCTCATTCTGACTTTGCCAATTTTACTTTAATTTTATATTGTGCTATTTAAATGCCTCAACTCGTTGCTTTCAAAAGGAACTATTGTGAATGAAAAAAGCTATAAAGGCCTTTGAATTTTCTATATTCGCTACAATTTTGGAGAGAAGTAGCCATCTGTATCCCCAAATTGTTGAATAGAATATAACAGCTGTTTTAATCTTGGTGCCTTCTCTCTCGCTGTTGCTTCTATAGCCAATTCCATCTATCGCATAAAAGCTGCACTTTAAAAAATGAATTAAATCTAACATTCTTGGTCATTAGAAGCAAATGAATGACTACAATCTCTTCCTCAGACTAATGAAGTTGTTTTCATTTTTCCAGAATAAGAAGCATACTTACCCACAAATACATTTAACTACTTTTATTACAGACAATTATTTATTGTGTGTGTGAACATGCATAATGTGTGCACATTCCATGACATCTGTACAGATCAGAGAACTACTAGTGACATATGGGTACCATGGATGGATCTCAAGGTCTCAGGTTTGCCAACAAAGACTTTATCTGCAGAGTTACCTTGTAGGTCCACAAATTCTCCTCAAGTTTAAACATTTTCTTCATACATTCTGTGCATGAGTAGCACATAAAATCTTAAAACCTGTACAGAGATATCTAACTGATTTTCTTCCTTTCACTCCACGCCTTGCTGCCTTTACATAAATGTACTTGGAAAAACAACAACCGGAGAGTTCAGCCTCTTTTCTTTTTTCTCTACCACATAATACCAAAACAGATTCCCACAACTCTTGGCTTACTCTTGACTAGCTACAGCAGTGACTAGCTCAGCTCATTGTCTCAGACATAGTATCCAGCAGGATCCCTCCCACCACAGCTGTCACTGAGAGAAGCAAAGAAAGGAGCATCCATGAAGAAAGTCATTTGAATACATGAAGTACACAAATACATTTTGTGTTACTTGCGATTTCAAACTGTCTAGATGAAACTCAGGACCAGAGCTAGGATTGTTTTTATTTTGATCAACATTTCTGTCATTTCAGTAAATAATATATTATGGTTTTACATTGGATAATTGACCATTTGAAAACAGAAAATAAGTAGACGCAAGAAAATCAATGAGAATTCATGACTGAATTCTAGTTCTTTGTAAACTAGAACCACAGCTTCAGTTTTGCAGCATTAAAGAGTCTTATGAGTTCTCTCTGTCTTTTGTGTTCATCAGAAACTACTAAATTATAAATCTCTTTTTATGTTTCTCTCTTCTTCCCCCTTTCTTCTCCCCTGCCTCTGCCTCTGCCTCTGCCTCTCTCTCTCTCTCTCTCTCTCTCTTTCTCTCTCTCTCTCTCTGTGAATGTGCTCATGCACATACTTGTGAGCACACATGTGTGTTCACAAGGATAAATAAGGAAAGAAAGTTTTAGTGAAAAACTATGTAGTTACAATCACAATTTGAAGACTGTTAGAATAAGGTAAAGTTGAGAATAAGAGATCCATGAGCTCTCAGTCCTAAACATGATATCAGTTCCAAGGTCTTTAAAATCTGAGAGTACTGCAGAAGAGGGCAGAAGGAAAGTAACGGCCTGTTGTATGAAGGGCCGATTGTTGGTTCCTGGTGCCTGGCTAGCTTAGACTCAAAATAATCATGCAGAAACTGTTTTAGTTAAATCACTGCATGGCCCATTAGCTCTAGCTTCTTATTTTCTAACTCTTATATTAATTTAACCCATGTCTAGTAATCTGTGTCACCACATGGCTATGGCTTATGGGCTAAAGTTTTGGCATATCTGACTCTGGCGGCGGCTCCATGGCGTCTCCCTGACTCTGCCCTGCTTTTCTCCCATGTTGTCTGATATATATTTTTTTATTTGAGAAAGTTTGTACTACTTGTACAATTATATTATGCATCATTCTATACTCAAGTCATGAAGAAATATTAAGCAATAGGTTGCAAGGTCGTGAGAAAAATGCCGTTTATATTTCCAAAGGAATATTCATATGTCCAATCTTTAAAATGGCAAAAATATCAGTTAATATTTTCTGTAGTAATAGACAGGAAAAGAATTAAATAAAGAAAAAGAAAGAGTCAAACACAAAGAATTTTCAAATATCTAAAATAATCATTATTGAGAGGGAGCAGAGGTCACTGAAATCAAACAATAAGAACTATTTCCATCAAAGAGATTTCCTTAAAAGACCAAAAAATAAATGAGAGTCTTCAAATATTTTATTTTGAACTCCATATTTAAAAATTAATTTGAATGTACCAGAATTAACCAATAAGATGTCTAATTTTACAGGGTTAGTTGTTCTTAATGTCAATTAATGCCCTATATTAAATTCTCCATATTTACTCATCTAACAACTATGCATTTATTGAAGTGTGCTGAGTATTTTTATAAAGTAACATAAAAATATATGTTAAAAATCTTAAAACTAAGTACATATTATGTCTTACAAATTAAGAGGAGAAAATTATGCATGTCTTTGTTTTATATCAATCATTCATTACTTTTTCCCTTAACAAAGAGAAAAATACTCTTTTTTTTCTTGCTAAGGTTGTGTCTTCCAGTGCTATCTATCACACTAATTCATTTTATTCTATGTGCTTCTTGAGAGCCACTAATGCTGGGCTTTCCTTCTTTGAAGTATAATGAACAGTATAATGGCTTATTTTATTAACATTGTCATACAGTGTAAAACACATATCAAGAACAGACACACATGCCTTGCTTGCAAATATGATATCAAAAATTATGACTACTCCTGCACCAATCATAGACAAAATAGTATCCACAAAGCTAGGAACAAGACACTGTGAGCTAAACCTTAATGAGCATATTAACCCTGGTTATGTGCAGTCAAACTGTGTGTGGCTAAATAATTTCCAATCTATATATAATAAATCAGTTTTCTAAATGGGTGTATACTGGGTCTTTTATAGAAAATGTGGCAGGCTTTTATCTTCATAGCTGCCCTGTCAATAAGCACACAATCCAATGATGGTGATTTCAGTGACCCAACGATAGCCAACTGTGGACTATAGAACAGGCCTTCCTGAAGTAGCCCCTCCATTCTGCCAATATGGAATGCTGTGTTTGTGAGTGCGAATCTGGTGGCCAAGTTTGGGAGATAACCCAGGAGTTTGCAATTACTTGTGCTGCCCTTTGGTTTTGGAAAACAAGAGAAAGGGAAGAAAAGAGTACAGTCTTGAAATGTAAAAAGACAAAAGAAAAAGAAGAAAAGAAGACAGATAGGGTATAATTAAAGTGGGATTTCCTGTACATTGTACATATTCATAGTAGCACACATTAATTTCAGTGTGTGGTCGCATATTTAAAATCATTATGCTAACATTGACTACAATTAAGAATACTTTGATTTTCAGAGAAGAAAAACTTCTGAATGGAAAATCAGCTTTAGTTAAGGATTCTGTTCTAACTGCTATCAAATGCCATATTTTTAAGTTTAGAAGCTATAAATCACTGTAGCTTTCTCCCCTCTAAAGGTGGCAATGAACTCCTGTCCCAGGTCTGAACAGTTTCTTGGAGCCAATCCAGAAGCCCTAGGTGATTCTTTAACTGACTTAGGTAATTATGTTGATTTCTTTGGGAATATACATCTTTGGATCATAGTTAGTTTTCCTCCTAATTTTGTGGAAATGTTTATGGAAATCAGTATAATTTCTTAAGCTTTCTACTTCTTTGCCAACAAATAATGTCTTGTGGTGTTTTGTACTAGTTTTTATATGTAAATTAAGCCTAAGAAATTGAACATTCAAATACTATATGATTAAATACTAGGTTTATTTTCTTTGATTTTATGCATAATGGTTTCAAATAATTGGTAAAATAGGTAACCCCAAATCCTGATGAATGTATCTCTTTAAAATAATAGAAGTGCATTTTCAACTCTATTTAGTGAATCAGGAAAACACTCTTTCCAGTAATGTGAGATTTTTAAATAGTGATTTAAGTACAAATTTTCCACTTCTGGTTACATTAATCTAATTGTTAATTAACAAAAAACTACTATATACTATTATTAGTTCAAATAAATGTCTTTATGTAGAGTTGATCTCATTTATAAAACAAATTCCTAAGACAAGCATGCATTACATCACCTTGAAAAAGGTACTTAAATAAAATAAATTGTTCACCAATAATAATTATTATCGGACTTATTCATTTACTCCTGTGTGCTCCTCAAGAACTTTATTTAAACCACAACTGAAAAATAAAACGGTTCATTTTAGCAAATTTATCATTGAATATCTGGAACAGACAAACATTTATTTCTTGAAAATACAATTTACATCATTCATTCGTAATGACCTGGGGTATTTTATTATCCTCATATTCAGAGTAATGATAATAGTCTTATAAATATACATAAAATATGAATATACTCTTAATTGTTGAGCTTTTTCCTTTAACAACAATTTTCAGCCCAAGGGCAAGCACAAGCCAGAGCAGACACAGCGCATCTCAGCACCACGACTTTAATTTCTGGCATTCACAGCATTTAGCTTCAGAAAGTCTCAAAGGACAACAACTACTTTCATTTTTGCCTCCTGCAGCCACCCTGTCAGGGGAGAGGTCTGGGCTCAGAAAATACAGCTCATTAAAATGAAGAATTTTCCCCGACTTTGATATTCACAGTTCACTGGGGATGTGCTACCTGTTCGCTGAGCTATTTTGTCTGGAAGGAGGATGTAACACTGCAGACCATACCTTAATTAAACTGCTTTAATCAAATTCATTAGGTCTCTAACATTTATAAAACATGTTGAGTTGTGGTACTGATATTCTCAGTATATATTTTTTAAACTGTCAGGTTTTCTCTTCCCTTATTTAATTGGGGCGGTGAATGATATTCAGAACAATACTTTTATCTAACGCATAAACGTTTCACTGGTGGACAAGGTATAGGCTCTTAATATTTTCCTGCACACAGCAACTCCTGCTCTCAGATGAGTGCAGTTCTTCTGGCCTGTGCCCATTTACTCTCAGAGTCCTAATTTGAAACAGAGGATTTGTCAATCAAAAGAGAATTTTGTAAAAACAACAAATAAATAGAAGTTTTATTAGTCTATGTTGCATTTTACTGCTAAGTTGCAATTAGGACAGACAGGCTTCATGCATAACCATTGTCACAATAAACAAGCCTACTGTGAGAACAAACATCACTTCCATACACTAATGAGGCAACAATTTTTCACAATAGAGACCAGGGCTTGAAACTTTTGTACATTCTTCTAACTGGTTTCTCTTGGCAGACAACAAAAGAGCCTAAGAACCCATTCTAAAACAAATAAGTAAAATAGCAGAACCACATTCTTGTGGTTCTGAGGAACTTTTGTTCTGTTGGTTGCTGATGATTTGATTCTGTGGCTTCTTTCCCCTGGAGGAGTTTTGCAATGTCTCTATTGCAGCCAACAACTGGAATTCCTCAGGCAAAGCTTAATGATCACTAAAACTTTAGCCTATTTTTGCAGATGCTCATTTCTCAAACAATCTCGGGAGAACTGTATGTATTTATAATATGTGAAATTTTGATAAACCTTATTTAATAAGTGTAATATTTTACAAATGAGATAGGAACAGCAATATCTTAAATTTTGGTTGATCAAACTGGCCATCAGTAGAAGAAACTTCAAGATATGTCTCTTTGGTATCTAAAGAATTTATTTATCTCCTGGGGGAAAAGAATCTTGATCAATATAACACTTTTTTGATAGTCACTAAATTTGCATTGAATCTATTAGAAATAATTCCACATGGACTCAATCTGTAAATAACATAATCACCAGAAGTGCTCTGAACAGAAGAGAAAAGTTATTGTAGAATGAGAAATTTATCAGAGGAGATTCATAGTTGAAGTTATGATCAAAATTGTGATGGTGCAGACTATAGAAACTTGTTGCAAGGTTAAGAATTTTGTCAGTTTGAGCTTTATTCAAGCCAAAGAATATTTATTAATAACACAGCATCATAATTGAAGAAGTAGTTTAGTTTCAATTACCTGGCATGTTGCACAGAATGAATTGGATCATGAAAAACATGGACCAAATATCTAAATTGCAGAGACTAATAATTACTCTAAGATGGCCTTACTTTCTGTAAGTTCTCATAGAAAGAATATGTAAAATGGAAGATGCTTTAGAAGAAATAGTCTAATTAACTGAAAATATAGAAACAAAGAAGAACAAGAAATGATAGACAGAAAAGAGTTTGAAGTTCTATGTAAATGAGAGCTGGGTGTTATATAAATAGCTGACATGGAGAAGAAAAAAGCTTAGGGTTTAATTCTATAAGTAAGAAAGAAAGGAAGGAACAGAGATGTACATAGTATTGGACAGAGCTGATAGTCAATGAAGTATGAGAAAGATAGGAAAGTTGAGCATTCATTTTAAGGCTCTCCAAAGAGCTTCAAAAGGAAATCTTAAGAGTCAATCACTTCAGAAACAAAGAGACAAACAAAAAATGCTGCCTATTAATAGCCAGGGACTTGGACACATGAAGGTCACAGGCACCATTTGTGAGATGCACTCAAACAGCAGTAAAAAATAAAATCAAAATTGGCCAATGAAGAAATAATAGGGAGTAAGGATGCATTGTAATGATTACATTTTACTCTATAGACAGAGTAAGGAATAAGCTAACAGGTGGCACATAACTGGAGTTCCAGAGATGGAAAGAATCAGGACTTCATGCCCAGTCTTGGGATACATAATGAGTTCAGGGAGTTCAAGGACAGCCTATAATATACTGTAAAGAGTAGAGGATGGAGGAAGGGCAGGTGAGCTGTGGAATGAAATTGAAAACTATTATTTTTCTAATGAAGAAAGGCTCATATTATAGGCATATATTGGAAACCAAAAGTGATAAAAGAGATCAGAAAAAAATCTGGTGAAATAAAACTGAGAATAACTGGGGATAAAGCTCGTTGATAGCCTTGATAAACATTTTGTATTGTCTCCTGTATCGTGGGTTGAGTAGATTCATCAAAGTCAGCAATGCCATAGTTATTTTTAATACTCTTTCCACATCACCATTATGTTGTTAGAGATAGAAGACTATGAATGCTCATTGTTCCTTCCTGATTCATTTACTTATAATATTCAAGGTAGACCCAAATCACATCATTGGGATGGATAATAGACTCCATGCTATATCACCAAGAGTCAAAACAAGGACAAGTTACTAAACCAAAGATCAAGAGAACAGGATGTTAATGAAAAAAACATGCTTCAGAAGTAATTTTCATTGATTATAAAATGGTGAGGAATCATTAATATTTTTGTTGTGGAATCATATCCAGAGGTTATGCTTTCCTGATACTATCTTATCTTTATCAATAAACTCTATATTAGAAAGCTTAAACTATCTGTTATCTTAAGAATGCATTAAACCATTCTGAATACTGTATTTGACAATTCGCTCAAAAAAAAATAAACCCTAAAAGTAGAGCATAATTATATAGGACCTCTATAAAAATGTAGCAATGTCTTAATTTCATAGAAGGTTTTTACTGAATAAACCATTTAGTTTTAATTTTGAATAAACTGTCACAATGAAATATTTGTTATGTATTAATAACAAATACCTTCTTCACAATCAAATATTTGTTATGTGTTAGTAACATTTGCTCTTGCAGTAACTAAATACTCTACCAAAAGTAACATGTGAAAAGGATGAATTTTGGCTCACAGTTCAAGGGTATAGGATATAATTTTAGGAAGTTAAGGCAGAAGGAACTTGAGGTAGCTTGTTGTATTGCAGCCACAATCAGGAAGCAGAGAGTGATGTATGCATGGCACTGCTCCACTCCCTTTTTCTACTGACACAGTATAGAATCTACTTTCTAGAGAAGGTGCAGTCCATAATTAGCATGGGTCTTCCAACATTAACCAAGTTTGTGACAAAAAAACCCCTTCAGGTACACCCTCTGGTTTCTTCCAGATGATTTTAGATTCCAGAATTGAGACTAATTAAGAATTATATAACAGTACATACCCACATATACATATACATTCTATATATATATTCTATAGATGCTAGATTGGGATGAATAATCTCATATAGTAAAATGTCTAGTTAAAATAAATATAAAGTTATAGTTTTGCTTTAATTAAACTCACGAACTGAACTAGGAATTTAGTGCAACTTTGTCATTCCAGCAATGAGTTTCAAGTGGAAACCTGGAAACTGTTGTTGACTGTTGAGTCATTATGGGTATGGTCATTTAAGTCAGAAACCTGTGTCAACCTTTCTTTTCAACATTATACTGAGGGTCTATATACATTAACAAGGCTGGATAAAGAACTCCAAGAGTAAAAATTATTAACAAGAAATTTTAAAATGTTTTTCCCATTGGTAATACAATTTCTTATATAGAAATAAAAGTAGATGAAACAAAACAGAAAGAAGAGGATATTCTTGATTTAAAAGCATTTAGAAAAAAAATCAGCATGCATATGTAAGGAAATGATAAATTTGGAATATTTTTAATGTTGTTTATTATTGTGTGTGAGTGTGGGTGTGTATGTGTGTGATGCATGTGTCTGGTACATGTGCAAGGTCACCAGGCAACCTGGTACAGTCAGCTCTCTCTTTCGACGTTTACATGAGCTCCAGGAATTAAACTCAGTAGCCAGTTTTGGGAAGCGAAGCACTTTTCCCCACTAAGCCACATCACAGGGTCATTAATACATTATTTTGATGCTTCTCTTTTATACCGATGGGCTTCTGGTTACTTAGCAAGGCTGTGCTACCTGAAAGGCGGGGTAAGAAATGTAAGAAATTGAAGTTGAAGCAAGTGGATCATTTAGGTTGCTGAGACAAGCATAAAGAAACAGAGTTCAAAGTAGTTAACACTAAGATGGCGTGAGAACAGATATCTTGGATAGTAATTAAGAGGAATTGTGGCTGGTCAAATAGGAGAATTTTTTTTTAAAGGATACCAGGTCTTAATTTGAGGATTAACGAAATGTGGTGGGGTTTGAGAGATAAGAAATGCTGGAGAATTTCCTCAGAGTCTGTTGTTAGACG
>LOJH01038300.1:3547-15078 GCA_001685095.1 Ellobius talpinus | reverse complement strand
ATGGGCCAAGCAGTGATTTAAATAATACAGTTTCTCTGTGATTATTTCGGGGCTAAGCAGCCAGGAACGAACTAGCAGCCTCCTCCCTGCTACAGATGCCCAAACACAATACTGAATTACTTTCAAAATTGGAAGGCCATGCTCTTAAGCCTTCTATCTTCTGGCCTCCACCTGCTTGTTTACCACAAAATTAAGAGTCCATAGTTTAATAGCATCACTACGCCTCTTGTTCACATACTTAACACAATTTATATTTTAGTATTATTAGCAAATAAGCTCTCCCTTTTCAATGCAGTTTTATTTAATGGTTTGTGAAATATGTGAAGTGCAGTTGTCTAGGAAGGGGGTGAAGTTGAGTAAGTGTCTGATTGGCCAAGGTCTTGGGGCTGTACATAGGGACCTAAAGTTGACATAAATTTCTGAACTGTGGTCTTTCATCTATATGTCAGGATAGTTCATCAACTTTACTGCTTTTTACTATAATTCACTTGATACTTTTCTTTCAGTTATCCACCCTGAAAAGGAGATAATTAAGTCATGGTAGAAGCAGTACTGGTAAACACCCAGCTCAATGTCGTCCACACAATGACTCTTTGTCTTCTTCCCCTTTTAAATCTCCCCACAGAATTTGGTTGCTGTCATCTCTACACCACTGACATTATTCACAACCTTTTATGGTATTTAATGTGCCAATTATACCACCTTATAATTCAGTCCCTAAATTAAAGTATTTTATACCAAGCCTAAGCAGTTAAAAATTACAAAACAAACAAACAAAAAGCCAAAAAAAACCAAACCAAAACTAAACTAAAACCCAAAACTTGATAATCATCACAGTGTATGGATCTAAAGACTCAACAGTCATGAAAGCAGAGCAACAGAGCCCAAATTTTTATATGTCCTCTAATTAGGCACACTCATCACTACTTCTAAGTTCTGTAATTTTCATACTAATTAGAATGAATAATCAAGACATACACTTAAAATGGAGGCAGAAAGAATAACTGATATAAGCCCTGCTTTGATACCACTGAAGTAAAAGCAACCTGTGCCAACCTGTAGGCTTCCAGGCACTTATTTGTCAGCTAATAGTATTGCTGGTGTTCTACTTAGGCTTTTCTGCTGTAATAAAACACTAAATAAACCAGCTTGGGGAAGAAAGAGTTTATTACATCTTATACTTGGATGTCATAGTCCATCATTGAGGGAAGCCAGGGTAGGAACTCAAGGCAGGAACCTGGAGGAAGGAACTGAAGTAGAGACCATGGAGCAATGCTGCATTCTGGCTTGCTTAGCATGGATTGCTCGGCTTGTGCTCTTATACACCTCAGGGGTACCACTGCCCTCAGTGAGCTGGGACCACCCACAGCAATTACTAATGAACAAGAAGCCCAACAGACGTGCCCACAGGCCTGTCTGGTAGAAATAATTTCTTGGCTGAGGTTCCCTCTTTGCAGATGACTCCAGCTTGTGTGAAGCTGACAGAAGACCTACCAGCACAAATCTCCTACCTGTTAGTATATTCATAGTGTCATGGACATGGGGACGATAGAGAGATAATTTGAAATCAGGGTGTGGTTACCTTATGAGCATATCAGTATAAAAAATGATCCAGCAGGAAATTCTGGTAAGCTAACCTCAAGATGATGAACCAATATATCAGGTAGGAAAAGATTTTTTTCTTTTTATAATTTTCTATATATATTTCTTTTTAGTTAGCATACAAAACAATGGGTTTTATTGTGACATTTTTAATCCTTATGTGCATTTTGGAAAACATATACACCTTTCTATTACTCCTACAACTCTCCCTACCTCTTCCTGGGTCTCTTCCCCCCATTAAATAGTCTCTCATAAAGAGTTGTTCAGGATTTAGACTTGTTAAAAACAGATTGCTTGATCACATTCTGTAGCTAGAACAAATGAGTAAGAACCATATGCAGATACAGATGTGGGCAGAGAACCAAGGCAGAAATAACACATATTGACCCAGTGGCAGTAGTGGTCCAGAGTTTAGAAATAAGATATCAGGAGGATAGCTTGTTGATCTGAATGCCCCAGTTTAGCTATTATATTATAAGCATATTATAAACATAACATGTGGCTTTTCTTGGAGGTACTATTATCAATGGCCATCAATAATAGACATTTTCTGAGTGCATCATGATTCTCAAGCATGGTATAATAGTTAATCTTGACTGTCAAATTGACTAGATCTGAAATTAACTAAGAGGCAAACTTCTGGGCACACTTGTGAGGAATTCCAAAGAATATCAAAGATACCTCTCCAACTTTATAAAAATAATAAACAGCTGTTAAAGGAGAGTATTGTAGCCATCCGAGCCCCAGAGAAACTTCTCACACTCTCAAGCTGTCTGGGAGCTGTGCAGAGAGCTCCAGGAATGCAATTTTCATGAGTTATCACCCTTATTGGGGTGAACTTTTTTGATGATGTGGTTTTTGAGTCATGGCGTACCTGTTACTTTGGTCTATTCTAGGCTGGATAGATGTGTGTGTGTGTGTGTGTGTGTGTGTGTGTGCGTGTGTGTGTGAGATGTTTCTCCAGTGTGTGTGTGTGTGTGAGAGAGAGATGTTTCTCCAGGAAAAAAAATCTGTCACACAGCAAGAAGAAATACTGAGATGCCAGATTTTAAGCTTAGTAAGTTTGTATACTAAAAAGTGTTCTATAATATTTTCTCCAGGGAGTCCATTAATGCCAATTATAACAATTGTAGATAAAGGAAGGGGGCAGAATCAATGGCTCAGCAGTGAAGATCACCTTCCTCTTCCAGAGGACCCAGGTTCAGTTTCCAGCACCTACATGGGCGCTCAGAACCATCCATAACTCCAGTTCAGGGACTCAGCCTCTCCTGAGCTCCTTGGGCACCAGGTGTACACATGGTGCACAGATACATATGGAGGCAAAACCACCTATAGACACAAAATAAAATAAATACTTTTCAAAGCTAAAGTGAGAAAAAAAGAAAAAATATACCATGCACATGTGTGTGTGTGTGTGTATAAAACACTGTGTTTGGAAACAATACTACAATCATGGAATTATTACACAATAGTCAAAATATAATCAAAACTACCACTCTGGATCTCAATTATATTATTGATTCATTACATTTTGGTGAAATTCTTTTTAGAATGTTTTTAAATGATTTATAAGCATAATAGGTATTTAAGTTTATTGAACAGTTTTTCAAATGCACTCTTCAACATGTCTGTGACCCTAGACAATTTAAAGGATGCATGCATGCACTGGCAGAGCAGTGCTTGTTAGCCTGCAGGAAATTACTTCTTTAACGACGTTGACTACGTGTGAGATGCTCAGCTTCCCACAATGATAAATACCTCCACATTATACAGCGGTGGACATATTAATGTTGAATTCCTACATTTTTTTAAAGTCACTTTATACTGAGACTGCTGTTGTCAAAGTCATTTAACATTCCTCCTTAACACTTGTGTTCCTTAGCCTACAAGCACACTTTCTTAAATAACATGCTGAGTGGAAGAGATGGGCAGGCAAGTGCAAATCATTGTTAGAGAGAAAATTGGCCAGTATTTATCATTAAAGTATTTCACTGTTGAATTACTAACAGTGGTTGGGAAATTCTGGTGCCAAAGTACAGTTCTTCACATTATCTACAAGGTACAGCAGAGTCAAATGCATAAGGAAATAGACATTTCCAAGAGAAATAAGGCTCCAATTCTGTGGAATGCCACAAATGGTTCCTAGCGGGCAGGATGTATGCTAACCTTACACTTGGCTATCAGTAAACATCCAGGCCATCTTGTTGTGACTTATATTTATCCTTAAAAGAATTTCAGATATTAGGAATTGTTTTGTGGCGATTCTTTAGCCCACTTGCAAGTGACTGCATGCCCATCCACATTAGTATTTCCTGTTACTCACACAGTACAAATGAAAACTGTGTTTTTGTGGTGTAACTGTTACCTTGAAAATGGGGAAATTTGTGTTGTTCTGTTTTCAAACCTACAATACTTTTATGGACTTTGTATTTTCCTCTTTCTGTTTCCACATTTTAAAAATTATTAAATTAGTGGGGAATGCAAATGGAAGCTGTGTTCTTAATGAATATTGGAAGTACAGAGGGCCAGCAACACCCGAACTACAGTAAAGCAATAAACTGACTCACAGATGACTAACAGGCAAGCATTGTTCCATCGGAAGACGGAGTAAAACACATTCCAAAAATCTCTAGAGCAAACAATAACAGCAATACAATTTAAATAAAATTTAAAATAGGCATATTAGTGATCCAGGAATCCTTATCAATACTTTCCATATCTTTGGGAAGAAGATCCACAACTTAATACCTTACAGTAACTCACTGCATGTCATGTGAGGTGATAGCAAGGAGCAGAAGTGTCTCAAAAAGACAAGCACAGATACAGTGTTGGTCAGGAGCCTGTCCAACTTGCATAAAATGCCTTAGGCCCATGAAGAACCATCTCAATGGCCCTGGCTTTTTCCTGGGCCTGACCTTCACTCCTTCAGTTTCTTTCAGATAATGTGTTAGAAGTTGTCCCAAGGTGAATATTGTACATGTGAAGATGATTGTGTGGTTGGAATTTTATTAGCCTTACCTTTCTTTTCTTTGCATTTCTTTTCTTTGCTTTGCTTTTCCACCCATTTCCTTTCCTATTCTTTGGATGTGGTCTTATGTGGTTTATGATGACTTCAAACTCACTATGTAGTTGAGGATGACCATGATCTTTTGCATCTCAAATATTAAGATTATAGGTGTGAAGCACCACACCGAGTTGTTGAATGCAATGCCGGGGACGGAATCCCAAACTTGGTGCAAGCTAGTCAAGCACTCTATCCACTGAGCTAAATCCCAAGCCCTCAGGAGCATTTTCTAAGAACAAGCTAGACATGTAAGCACATAGAGAGAACAATTTGTCTCACTAACCACCCTAGAGTTGAATTTAGAAGGACAACAATCAGTTGGTTTCTGAAATCAGCCACTGCGGAAGAGGAGTGAAAGAATCTGAAACCATAATATGGTTTGGAGAGTATAGAACATGTGGTTAGCTCACCATACATGTGATGATTCCACACCATAGTGATATTATGGGATATTGTCATAGTTAGCTTCATCTGTCAGATTGGCAAAATGCATATTCACCTGAGAATCTCAACTGAAGAGCTGCCTAAATCCTACTGACATCTAGGTATGTCCGTAGAGCTTTTTCTTGACTTTTTAAAAAATTACTATGGGAGGTAATATGAGTTATTAAATCTCAGTGTTTCTAATGGTGGGGAAAAGTAAACATCACAACTTCGTGGATGTTTCATTTTCTTATAAATTACACATTATGTTCTTTATTTTACAAAGCATAACAGAATAAAAAATAGAATAAATGAAGGGATTTTGGGAGGTGGTCATCTTAGATTAGATCTTTAAAGAAATTTGAATAGTGAATCCCTAACATACAGTTTTCTTTTTTCTTCATTGTTATTTTAATTCTCTGAACATAGTTAAGCTGCATATATGTATGGACAAATTATGAAAGAATAAAGCTTCATGTGAAAGATTCAGTAAAAAACAGTTCCAAAGTATTGTCTCAGCATTCCATATTTATTCAGAAAGATTTATTTCTGGCTGCTATAAGAGAATCCAATGCAATTCTAGTGCTCTTGAAGAATAAATCATTTCACATCAGAAAAACAAGGCAGATCCTAAATTACAAAAGTATGGGTGAGATCCATTTTAAAAAACGTGTTTCAACAGTATGACTTGGGAAAGATGAAGTCACTGAGACTGTTCTCTATAAATACAAATAAAAGCTAATCATCTCCAATTAAATTGATGAATGTTAGGGGAACATTACACAAAGCAAGAATAGAAGAGGAGGACTAATTAACCATTTAAAGTAGGTATTTATTTCCTTAAAACTTCCCAACACTCAAGTTCCCAAGCATATGACATTTGACATTTCATTTGTCATATTTTTTAGCTTACCCAGATTTATGTATATTATGACTGCAAATCCTAACCATTGGGATTTTCAAAATCAAGTAGAATTAATCAAAAAAATTCCAGGCTCAGAAGCTGACAGATTTGAAAAATCTGGAGTTGAAAGAATTCACGTACATCAACCTTTTCCACCAGATACAGATAATAGATATTAGAATGATAGAAATTCATAGCTGCACTGTACAACACATAGTTCTTAACCCAAAGTCGATAAGAATTCCTTTATTCTGGGGTTACCTGTTAGTGGGGTTACATGTGGCCCAGGAACACAGATTCAGGTTACCTCAAATTCCATGTTCCAACAGGTTTGTATTCCTGTGAAGAGACACCATGACCATGGCAACTCTTATAAAGGAAAATATTTAATTGGGGCTGGCACACAGTTCAGTCCATTGTCATCATGGCAGGAAGCATGATGCTGGAAAAGGAACTAAGTTTTACATCTGAATCAACAGGCAGTAGCATGAGAGAATGACACTGCATCTTACTTGAGCTTCCCAAGCCTCAAAGCCTACCCCTCCCCCTTCAGTGAGGCACTTCCTCCAACAAGACCACACCTGCTCCAACAAGGTCACACCTCCTAATAGTGTTATTCCCAATGAGCCTATGGAAGTCACTTTCATTCAGACTACCACACACCATGGCAGCAGTTTCATGAAGTTTTCACAGTAACAGAACAAAGAAAGTCATAAATCATGACCCTTTTTAAAATAGATCGGTGCTGCCTCAGGTAGGTGTTGTGCTCAGCATATAAGCAAGATGAGTACATAACTATAAATTATTACAAAACACATTATGATTATAAAATGTGCATACATCTTGGTTACAGGCTGGGTGGAAACATTGAACTGCAAGCTACAAGTAACGTTTCTCAGAAAAGCATTTCCATGTGAATGACCTTCATGGTTTAGGATTAACTACCTAATAGGGGCAACAGGGAATGAAGGAACAATGGACATGCATACAGAAAAGCTAGGATCAGATGGGCTCTGTCCTCTAATGGAGACACAACAGCGGCAATCCCAAAACTCAGGTTGTTTATTATAAAAAGCAAACAAGGAAGAAATTTGTTAATTAATCTCAATTATGACATGATTGTTCATTCATATAGAGGTACACCTGTGCTTCCTCTATTTTCTTTCATTAATAAAGAAACTTCTATGTCAAGGTGGTCACTGACATCCAGCTGGCAACAGTTAGAAGAATGATATGAATCAGTGTTACTTTGATTTTTGTGATTCTTTGAAAAAGGTAGTTAAGGTGGGGTAGAACGGCAAGGAGAAGATAGATGAATGAGATGCCTATTTCTTATCGGATTAGAAAGATATTGCAGCAATCATAGCAAGAAGAAGCTTTTCAGTTTTAGTTTTGCAGACCCAGTTTTCTTGAGGGTGAAATGGGCTGCATTGGTCAGCAGTCTTATGTCTCTGCATTGGATGGTGGTTTGTGCATTGAAATGGTTGATAATGTCTATGCTGTCTTTTGTAGCAACCATTCCTGGTGTTGAGTTGATTGACGTTTGGTTGAAATTCAGGGGAGGGTCTTTCTCTGTCTTCTGGCTGCTGTCTCATTGTACAGCTTTAACAGTTTCACTGGGATCTAGGAGAAAGCAGAGTCTCAGCCCCAAGTAATGAGGGGAACAGGACTGAATTAGTTACTCTATCTTGCTGTAAAGAGACACCGTGACTAAAACAACCTATTAAAGAAAGCATTTGATTTGGGGACTCATGGTTTCAGAGGGTGGCAGAGTCCATGACTGTGATGGTGGAAAACATGGCAACAGCTTTTGATAGTCTTTCTTTGTTCTGTATGTTTAGTGTTTTGATTATCAAGCAGAAAGGCCTTTTTTTCTAGTACACTCTATTAAGTGTTCTGTAAGCTTCTTGTACATTTATAGGCATCTTCTTTAAGTTAAGAAAATTTTCTTCTATGAATTTCTTGAAAATATTTTGAACCTTTGAGTTGGGATTCTTCTCCTTCTGGTTTTCCTATTATCCTTAGGTTTGTTCTTTTCATAGTGTCCCAGATTTCCTATATGTTTTGCGTCAGGAGTTTGTTAGGCTAAAATTTTCTTTGGCCGATATATCTCTCTCCCATTGTTCATTCCTGAAAAATAATAACCACCCTTTTGCCACAACATGGAAGAATCTGAAGGACATTGTGCTATAAAGCCAAAAATACAATAAAAAGAACATGTCGTCTTGCTTATATATGGAATCCTTCCTATATATAAAAGATTGAATTCAGAAAATAAAATGGCCCCTTAAGGGGTTGGAGAGGGGAGATAGAAATGAAACGATATAAAATATTTTATATTAAAGAAAACGCTTCTAAAGATCTAGTATACAACATGAGAACTCTAGTTAGCATTGTATTGTATGAGGTTCTTTTTAAAGAATTAGACTGTTTTCTTAAAAAACATATCACATGTGGCATGATATCGATATTAATTTCCTCCACTATAGTAACCATTCTATCATACATGTCAAATACCATGAGAGTAAATTTAGCACAAAAATTAAACCGGGACTGAGAGGTCATGCATGTTGCTGGTTCAAGCCACTTGAATATTGGGGATAATTTGTTGTCAGTAAAAATTACACAATCAAGGGGAGCACTGTAAAGAAAAGAAGCAGAAATTATGGCCCAAGTTATGACTCTTTTTAAACAGGCATGAAACTAAGAAAATGAGAACATCATTTCTTATTATGCAGCTTTGAATTCTTGCATACACAACTCACTTTCTCCAATGTATCTTCTAGAAAAGATCAAATTATTGCTTAGTTCATACAACTGCCAGCTTGATTTTATTTAATAAGATATACCATTTTAGAATTAAAGAAAAAAAGAAAGAAATAACGATTCATTAAAATCTTCTAAAATTAGCTAGAATTTTCTGTTGTGTTACAATGAAATGAGTGATATGTGTGAAAAAAGCCCAAGATACCTTGAGTTAGAATGTTTTAAAGCTTTTATTACCCCTGGCAATAGGACCAGGCTCTATCCCTGGTCTATGACCTAGCTTGTTGAAGTCCATTCCCTATGGTGGGTTGCCATGCTCAGCCTTAATGTAAGGGGGAGGGGCTTGGCCCTGCCCCAACTTAATGTTCCAGACTTTATTGACTCTCCATCAGAGCCCCCACCCTTGGGAGGAGTGGATGGGAGGTAGGCTGGGGAGGGGAGGAGAGGCAAGCAGGAGTGGAGGAGGGGTGGGAGGGAAAACTTTGATTGGAATGTAAAATAAAATTAAAAATAAATAAATTTTAAAAATCTTTTATTAAAATGTTAGTTGAACAAAAATTATATAAGGGCAATTTTAATACACCAAGTAAGCAAAAATGTTGGAAGTTTTTTCTTCCTTGCCTCATCTGGTGGTTATTATTGTATCGTTTATGGAAAAATCTGGGTTGGTTTTATGAACAAATGATATAAATGTAAATGATTCAGAGTAATAGTTATTTTATTTCTTTTTAAATTAATAACTGGAAATGATTCTAAATGTATTTGACTATATTTACAAGTCATAACATTGAAAATCTTTAAAAAATTATATTTTGCTTATGATCCTACCCCATACAAACAAAAGCTTTCTTTGCCACTCTCTTTATTGTAGATGGTAACAAATTCAATTTTATCTCTATAGCACAATGCCATGACGTGCTGGAAGAAAGAACCGGTGTGGATTTGTCAAACAATTGTGCTTTCTTTAAGCCGGTGCCATAAAATTAAAACCACATTTTGGGAAAAGATATTCCACATGTCTATTAGCAGCCTTCTGGGAAGGCCTTGATGCTTTTTGTAACTCAATACTAGGCATCTTGAGAGACAGAAATAACCAGTGGAGAATTCAGTCAGCGAATGGAACTCAGAATGAACTTTCTCTTGGTCTGGATTGACTTCTTAGGGCATTATACAGATTTTTGGGGGTAAAATGTAAAGGAAATTTGTACTTTTCAACTTATTTAGAAACCCATATTAATGGCCTCCTAATATTTTATGTATTCTTTTAAGTATTTTAATACAATATATTTTGATCATATTATATTTTATCTTTAAGTAATTTTAATATAGTATGTTTTGCTCCTATTCTTTCTCCTCTCCCAAATCCTCCAAGATCACCTCCTGTTGGGATCGGTGAACCCCCAGATCCTGAATTTCTTGTAAACAACTTGTTTTCCTCTGCTCTGAGACAGCCTGCAGCTGCTCTGAGCAGGAGACCCTCAGGAGTTCCTGATGGCAAGGGAGTGATTTCTGGTGGTTTTGGCTGGGGCATGGCTATCCCTATATAAGCTGCCCCTGAACACAATAAAGGGGGCATTCTTGGGGGCATTCTTGTTTCAAGGATGACCCGTGTCTCTGTCTGTGTGTCTGTGTGTGTTTCAATCTCCAGGCCCTTGCCCAGCTCACAAATGGTCCTGTAGTGCCGGCGCAGCACTATAGGAGTTGTACTGTACTGTCATGTAGTACAGGCGGGTGGTACAACCTCCCCCACCAAACTTTTAAAGGCAATACTTATTCTCTGCTATGGGTACAACAAGCATAATCCATGTCATCCCGTAGCTGCTTCCTCTGAAATTTAGAAATTTTAATTGAAATGGAGAACTTTTTGTGCTGTTCAAGGTACCAAGTTGTAACTCTGTTCTCATAATACAGAGAGTTATCTGCGACATGAAAAGGATGAAGAGATTATACATAAAACTTAAACAGGGAAAATTAAAACCAAATTTGTTATGACGGCCTTTGGCTGTGATGCCACTTCTACACTGTCCATGGAAACACTGAGGGAAAAATTGAACTCATTAGACCCTCCCCAGATCAGGTAATAATCACCCCAAATGACTGCCTTCACATTGGCTTCTGAGAACCCCACCTTTGCCCTTATCATTGGGATGACCCTTAAGAATAAAAGAGTTAAAAGACATCTAACCAAAAGGCAGAAGGAGAACACAAGACTACAGTGTGTATTATCCACAATTCAGTCTTAACTACCACATAATAGAACGATATGCTTTCCTAAAGCTGACGAACCACACTTAGATGTAGGTATATATTGTCAAATCTATAGTTTTACTTCCTGCCACATTTATACTGGGCTATATGGACTAGTAGAACCACCAAAATTTCAGCTTCTACTTCTACTCTTAAAGTTAAGTGGTGTAGTGATAGGAGCGGCGGGCTGGCCTGCTTTTTGTCCCACCCAGCTCCCACATGGCTAGCTTAGCCCTGGAAATAATAACATAGAAACTGTATTCATTTAAACACTGCCCGGCCCATTATTTCTAGCCTCTTATTGGCTAACTCTTACATATATTCGTTTAACCCATTTCTAATAATCCTTATTGCCACTTGACTGTGGCTTACCGGGATGAGTCTAATGAGCGTCCGTCTGCCTCAGGCAGGCGAATCATGGCGTCTGCCTGACTCTGCTTTCTTTCTCCCAGAATTCTATTCGGTCTACTTCACCTATCTAAACTCTGCCCTATCAAAAAGCCAAGGCAGTTCCTTTATTAACCA
>LOJH01038298.1:0-23887 GCA_001685095.1 Ellobius talpinus | reverse complement strand
GGGCTGGTATCTCAATGGCTATTGGCTGAAGGAGCAGAAGGAGCTCCCACAACAACTGTGTAAATATATGTCACTATAATTGATTTAATAAACAAGCTTACCAGTCAATAGCTGAACAGGATAAACTTAGGTGAGAAAGCCAAACTGAGAAGAATGGGATGAGGAAGGGCACAGTCAGGGGAGTTACCAGCCAGCCAGAGAACAAATAAAACATTCAAAATGGGAGAGAGGTAAAAGCCATAATCCTTGGGGCAGCACATAAATTAATAGAAATGAGCTAATTTGTAAGAACTAGTTAGTAACAAGTCTGAGCTATTAGCTGAGCATTTATACTCTTTATTAAGTCTCTAAGCCAGTTGTTTTGAAAGTGGCTGCCAGTTATTTGGGAGCTGGTGGTCGGGACAGGAAACTTCCACCTACATACCCATTTATCATTACATTAACTACAAGCTAAGCTAAGTTATGGAAACATCACAGATGACCTTCAATGGATAAATAGATGCAGCAAATGTCATACAAACACACAATGAACTATTATTCAATTATAAAGGATGAAATCATCTTATCTGTAGGAAACCGGACTGACTTGGAGACACTCCAATGAAGATATGTGTGGTTTTAGAAAAACAGACATTGCGTGCTTTCTCTCATATTCAGAACTTGGAGTAGTATAACAGGACAGATTAATGGAAACTATTGAGAAGATGAAGAAACCAGCAGGGAGAAAGTGATATGGGGACGGTAAAGGTCATCAGAGTACACAATATACATAGGTAAACATGTCATAATGAAACCTACTATTCGGTACAGAAGAAGAGATCCTAAAATTGCAGGTCCTAGAATTGAGCAGGAAACACTGACAAGTCAGCAAAGCAGAAGTACATATTGACACAAGAATATGTCAACACACCACAGCATCATGGACCATGTCTGGCCAGCTGCCTGGACTTGAAGGTTTTTACAACAAAGACAGCCTTGTTCATTTACTTATGTCTTGATGTAGATTTTTTCACTAACAATAGTGGGGTTCTGTAGTTGTAAAAAACAATCACATGCTTTTACTTGTCCGTTGCTATGTAGTTATTATCTGCATTATAGAAACAGATTTCCTGTGCTTGCTACAGAACAGTATTTTTCTACCTGTGTGTCACCACCCCAATGGGAGTCAATGACTCTTTTACGGGGGATGTGTAAGACCATCAGAAAACACAGACATTTACATTATAATTAATAACAGCAGCAAAAGTACAGTTATGAGGTAGCAACAAAAACAATTTTATGGTTGTGGATCACCACAACATGAGGAAATATATTATAGGGTCCCAGCATCGGGAAGGTTGAGAACCACTGATATAGAGGACCAGGATCATATAATTAATGAGATTAGTGACATTGAAAAATTAATGACTTAACCAAATGTATTTGTTAAAGGCAACAACAAAAATCTGCCTCTGTTTTCTAAGTCAATTTTGTGTTTTTTAAAAATGATTTTTTACCTGTGTTGTCTATAAATACATACATACAGAGAGAGACAGACAGAGAGAGAGAGAGAGAAGGAAAGAAAGAAAACTGTCAAACATTGTACACACTATAACTCTAACTCACAATCCATGTACCTTGGGTGTAAACAAGTTTAACAAAATGCTAAGCAACTGTAAAAGATGCTCATGTTTTCTACATAAAATTTACACCAGAGAAGACCTTGTCAGCTACTTTCCCCACATTAGCTGACAAACTAATCCTCATACAGGAACTCTTTTCACCTTTCCTGGCTGACTGTTGAATAACAAATTGAGAAAATGGAGTAATGCAATCAAATTAAGCATTTAGTTTAAGAAGTTAGATGTAAAAAGCAACAATACAAACTATGAAATGAGAGCAAAGGAATTAGTCAGTATAATTTAGAAGGTAAAACCAAGAAACAGAGGGAAATTATCAATATTTTAATAGAATATTTAATCCTCTTATAAATCAGAGAGTATCTTTAAAATAGGGTGAGATTTTAATGCAGTAGAAAATACTATATAACAATGTTTATATAGTTTCTAATTTTGTTTTTTATTGTTTTGTTTGTTCGAGACAGAGTTTCTCTGTGTAGCCCTGGCTGTCTGGAACTAGCTTTGTGTAGCCCAGGCTAGCCTTGAAGTCAAATATCTGCCTGCTTTAAACTTCTGAGTGCTGGGATTAAAGGCAGGCACCTCCACACCCAGCTTCCTACATGTTTCTAAAAGCAATCTGAAATAGTAACATATTAAATACAACAAATTGACACAAAAATGTGCAGAAAATCAGAAGCAATAGACCAACTACAAATGTTAAAATAAGTAACTCCCTGTCCTTCCCACATTCCTCATCTCCCTTCATCCCTGTTTGGAAAAACATATCTCAGGGTAGACCTGCTACACAATCATTTACCTGTACATGTGTGTAAAATAAAGCAATTACCATGACCCACCATCACACCTTCTACAACTTAGAATACTTAATATGAGAGCACAAGCATTAATTTTACATGTAAAATAATATTCCAGAAAAGTAATGATTATTTTCAAAGGCAAAGTATACTAAGTCTGTATTATTACTTAGCCAAGTAGTTTTGTCTAAAAGCAACAGAAGTAAAATCTGAATAGATTAATTATGGAAGCAGTCTCATTCTTGCAATACATAAGGCTGTGCAGCTTCTAGAAGCTATCTATGTGCAGGAGCATCTAAACAAATGTTACCTCTTTCATCAGTGAAGATTAAGCCAATCATGACATTGAAAATTAACTTTCCACACTTATTAGAAGTGATGAGCTACTTCAGATCTCATATTCCTGTGATCTCAATGAGCTTTCCAGCTTTTGATTATTTCTATTGTTCTTGAGTGTTGTTCTGAAACTAGACACGCTGATTTTCATCACTCTTGACTCTTGTCCTCTCCAAACAGAACTGCCATCTACAGCCCCACAGTTGTGAGCTGGTGACACGACCTCAGGCAGTAATGGGTGTGGCAAAGTCCTATGACTTTTTCTCAAGATGGACACTTAATATTCATTTCTATTGCTGTGATAAAATATCTTGACAAGAGCAACTTAGGAGAGAAAGGGATTAGCTCACTGACCTGGCCATAGGAACCCCAGTAGAAAGAAGGGAGAAATAAATGCATGCACCCTTCTTGTTCTGCTGACTTTCTCTACTCTCGTACAATCAGGACCTGAAAACCAGGAATGGCACTGCCAGTTTTCAGTCTTGTCACTTCAATGCTGTGTAATAATCCTTCTGAATACTGTGAATATGTTTTACTCTCATTTGTTATGCAGAAGCTGATTGGCCTATCGCAGTATAAAGTTGGGCAGGACAATCAACCTGAGGATGCTGAGATGAAAAGGGGAGGAGTCAGAGGAGTTGCCCAGAGATGCAGGGAGAAACAAGGTGAGCATTGCCATACTATGAAAAGGTACCAACTCATGGCAAAACCTATTAGATAACAAATATGGGTTAATTTAAGAGTAAGAGTTAGCTAGTAACAAGCCTGAGCTATCAGCATAGTATGTATAGATAATATTAAGCCTCTGAGTGATTATTAGGAAACTGGTGGGTGAGAGAGAAGTGTTCTACTATACATCAGTTAAGGTAGTTAGGATGTGCCCCCACAGACATGCCCGCAGGTTGTTATTATTTAGAACACCCTCCACTGAAACTCATCCCAGGTGATTGCAGGTTGTGTCAAGCTGACAGTTAAAGCTTATCACTAGAGTAGACAGCCTTACTCTTTCACAGAACTGCAACTGGGCACAAGACAGGAGTAAAGCAAGAACTGAAGGCAAAGGGTTTCACTGTGTGGAAGGTGAATAGAGATTATGATTAGAAAAAAAATTAAATAGAAAAGATAGAAAAGGTAACTGAGACTATGAATAAACAAGAGCTACAAGGTAGAGAAATGCTGACAGAATTCTCTTACAGTTATTTCATTGAACATGCTTGAGGCTTACATTTAAATGTCAATAGTCCAAAAGACCTTTGGGAAGGAATAGTGAAATGAGCTATAGATTGTGTTGTGTATTTCTTTGTAACTTATATACTTAAAATTTTTCTCAACCAGGTGCAGTGGATCAAGCCTTTGATCCCAACACTTGGGAGGCAAAAGTGGTTCTGAACTCACACCCTGACAGGCCTATGTAGTGAGTTTCATGGCAGTCAGAGCTACATGGTGAGATCCTTTCTCAAAAGAAAAAAAAATGTTATTCTGAAGATTATTTTGACATTTGGTGTCTTTTTAACCATAATTAACATTTTTATTTATTTCTATAAATGTGACAGCCTCTTTAGATGTTGTTTTTTTAAGTTAAAAGAGCCTTCCTTTATAAGGCTGATATTTTTAAATGTCATTTGCAATCCCTGTTGCTGCCAACTCACTAGATAGTAGTTATAAAGATCTTACTGTATACCAGGCACATTATTACCTGTAGCTATATGAGGTGAAAACTGGAAACACCCACAGGAATACACTAAATGAAGGGAAAGTTATTAAAGAATGAATTCATTTATGATTAACTTAAGGCATCCACACACCAAAAGCAGAACGCATATAAAGAAAATCCCTATTTAAATGGCAATTCTTCAGAGAATTAAGGCCAACCATAAAAAATAATTTTTACATATAACCGAAGGAGAAGAATCTGCAATCATGAAATCTCTAATGGGAAAAGTATGAGTAGTACCTGAGGCCCTGGAGATGGAAGGTAAATCTGTGACTTGCAGCCCAACTTCTTCCTCAACTGCTAGTCTCCTCCTAAAACAATGAGGCAGGAGGTATGGTACTTATGACTGCACAGCCAACATAAGCTCCAGTCAACCTAGTTGAATGCCCCCAATTATTTCCAGTATAAAAGAAAAAAATTCCATTAAGAAAAGCAGTAAAAAAATATTTATTATCAGTCATGAGGTAGAAGGTCATGTAATGACATGGAAAATGTTAATGGTACATTATAATATTATAATAGCACAAAATATGAGAGTCCACAGAATAAAAGTTTGTCTTTTTCTCTACAGTTCTGTCTAAAAGTTATGAGCTGAAGTTGGGCACTGCAGACATTAGTAGTGGGGAGAGATTCTAGGACAACAGGGGAAGTGGTTCAGTGTGAAAGATGATAAAACCTAAACACTGAGGAGGGCATCTAATGAATTTTATGTCAAAAAGTATTTAATTCAGTGTAGAAGAGTTGAAGAGAAGTCAAAATAATTCCATGTGGAAAATCAACTTAGTGAGCAAAATGAGAGTAGAGAAATGTCAAGTGTGCAAGGAACAATGACAAGAGATATTAATAAAGTTAGTGAATATTCATATCTATGATGAAGACTCTCATTGTCAAAGAGGAAGCAATATGACAAGGAAGACAATGAAAATAAAACCACTGGTGTTGATTGAAATTTGGAAGTCATTGGAATGGCTCAACCATTAAAAGCACTTACTGTACAATACAACTGACCTGAGTTTGATCCCTAGGACCCCTGTGAAAAAAAAGAACAGACTCTCAAAAGTTGACCTCTGACAACTGCACATGTGCTTTGCTTGCATTCTCTCACACACAACACACACAGTGACACACAATAATGGATAGTTGATAGACAATCAGATAGATTATATATGGATGGATGGATGGATTGATAGATAGATAGATAATAGATAGATAAAGATAGATAGATGATAGATAGATAGAGAGAGAGAGATAGATAGATAGATGACAGATAGGAAATAAACAACTCATTTGAAATATATTAATATTAACTCATGCCTGAGATATCAGGTACTCATTGTATATATATCCTGGAAGGCATTTCTACAGGGTTCTCTCTCTCTCTCTCACTCTTTTTCTCTATCTCCAGCACCTCCTCATAGGTATAAATGTATAAAACACTTTGCACGAAAGAGACACCGTCCCTCTCTCACAGTTCTCCTGGGGTCAGGGTCAGAACAGAGGTGCCTTATCTGCAGAGGAAGAGGTAGGTGTGAACATGGGACTCTGCAGGTTCCACTCCATGCTCAGCTCCAGCTCCTTCTGTGGACCAGCTGTTCAGAGCACAGTTAGAAAACACACACACACACACACACACACACACACACACCTTAATCAGTTTGGCATAAACTTTAAACAAAACATTATTTAAAGGCTGGATTAAAGGACGGAGGTCAATTTCTCATAGTTCAGTGAGCTGAATGAGACTGAAATATCAAGCAATCAGCCTTGACAGAGTTGCTTTCCATCAAGAGAAAGATTTATGGAATTATCAATTTACCAGATTGGGATTCTACACTCATAACTTCAGGTAACTTTAATTACTTCTCTAAATAGGTATATGGACCTTTTAAAAAAATAGTTCTAGGTTCAAGGTTGTAGGTAACTGTTGACAAAGGTTTCTGTCCTACCCAGTCCACAGTCATTCAGTCCCAAAGAAACACACAGAAGTTTACATTAATTATAAACTGGTTGACATATTAGTTCAGGCTCCTTATTAACTCTTACATCTTAAATTAACTGGTAATTCTTGTCTGTGTTAGCCAGGTGGTTTGGGAGCTTTTACCAATGAGGCATTTTCGTCTTGCTTCCTCTGGGTCTACATGACTACTGCAGACTGAACCTCTCCTCTTCCCAGAATTCTTCTGTTCTTGTTGCCCCATCTTTACTTCCTGCCTGGTCAGCCCACCTATACTTCTTGCCTGGCTACTGGCAGGTCAGTATTTTATTAAAACAATACAAGTGACAATAATTTACAGGGTACAAGACCGATGTCCCACAGCACTTCCCCTTTTTTTTCTTTTCAAAACAAGAACTCTGAATCTAATCTTTGTTTAGCTGTTTTCCTGACCATTATCCATAGCAACATATAACCAACACTCTCAACAAAGACAAACATCCATAATCCATTTTTTAGGAAAGTAAGTGTAGTTTTCCAGGCTACTTTCTGCTGATTGGGGGTGCTGATAATCTTATGGGGATCTAAAGAAAATTTAGGATTATGATCAAGTTCTGAGTGGAGTATTCTGTGAGGCTTGATCATCTCAGCCAGCAGTCTTGAGGCTGTTCTGGATGGAGAACTCAGAGGAAATACCAGCAGAAGTGCTCTGAAACATTGCATCGTCTGGGCCATCTGCTCCTATTGGAGATTTCTTCATGGGATTTTCCTTGTTCAAACCTAATTTTTCTTAACCCAGAATGAATCCATAGTCTCTCATTTCCTGTGGAAACAAAAAGAAAACCTCTTCTCCAAAGTAACATATATTTTGACATAAATTTTAAAGTCAAGGCATTTCCAAAATATATATGTTGGATTAATCCAGCAGCATTTATAATCAAATGTCTGTTAGCAGCTGTTGTTCCTTCCTCAGCCACCAAACAATTCAAAAGCAACATAATTTTCCATCTTTACGTGGCTTTATTTTAAATTCTAATTTTTTATTTTTATTTTTAATTTTTGGATTTTTGAGACAGGGTTTCTCTATGTATTTTTTTGCTGTTCTGGAACTCACTCAGTAGACCTACCTTCATGGTAGAGTCTAGCTTCATGGTGGAGGTACTGGTGAGAGCCATGTCTATTGCCACAACTCTATGGAATTTCAAGGTCTCTGACACCACCAAGAAGCATGCTGTCAGCTATTCGTAAGCAGCATTTAAGTGTTTTGTGGCAGAGACTCTTAAAAGGGCTACAAGGTTTTTGCAGCTAAGACTGAGTCAGGAAGCCTCTCTTAAATGAGATGCGCTTGCCTCTAGCAAACAGAGCCCATCTGAGAAAATGCTGCTAACAAGAAGCCAGGCTTAATTCTGTTCTTTTGTGTCTAGAATTGTTTCCCAAGCTCTCTCAGATTTTATGTCAATGTAGTTGCCCACGTTGGCATCATTTGGTAGGCAAAGGCTGCTCATTCATTCCTGGCTGCTCATTCATTCCTGGCTGCTCAGAGCAAATATAATTACACAAAACTGTAGTATTTAAAACACTGCTTGGCCAATCACTTATTCGTATTGCTAGCTAGCTCTTATATTCTAAATTAACACATCTCCATTAATCTGTGCACCATCACAAGGTCATAGCCTACTGGCAAAGTTTCAATGGGCTCCAGCAGAGGCCTCTGTCTACTCAAGTGGCTATATGGCTTCTCTCTGACTTTACCTACTTTCTCTTTATATATCTTTTCCAGCCTGGCTATATTCTGTTAAGCAATTAGCCAAAAGCAGCTTCTTTATTAACCAATTGCAAAAGAATATATTCATAGCATACAGAGGGGTAATCCCACATCACCTCCCATTTTCTGTCTAAATAAAAAGGAAAGTTTTAATTTTTACTTATTAAAATTACATACAAAGAAATAGTTATCAAGCAAGAATTAGAATTACAATATTTATATCTACTTTATCTTTTATCACAACTAAGGAAAATAATAATTATAACTATCTATTCTTCAACTCTATCAAAGACTCCAGAGGATATAATTTTACCTAAGTAAACAGAAAGTATATTGTATCTCACTGCCTGGACAGTCATCCAAAGTTCTTCTGTATTGTTGGAGCATCCATCTTCAACCACAGGCCCATAGTATCAGGCAGACTTTTCCATGAAGCAGGAAATTTTAAAGACAGTTTGACCCATATTGGCACTTTGTCAGTCATTTTCTTTTTGGTCCTGCAGAATGTCTGGCAGACTCTTTCATGATGCAGGAACCCTGATGGACCATACCATCTTTTGGAATGTTCAGCAGTCATTTTTCTGCGGGTCTACATAAATATAAATATTGTAACTATAATTCTTGCTTGATGCCTATGTTGTTGTATGTAATTTTACTATGTTAAAGTTAAAACCTTCCTTTTTATTTAGACAGTAAAGGAGAGGTGATGTGGGATTCCCCTCTGTATTCTATGAATATGTTTTATTGCCATTGGTTAATAAAGAAGCCACTTTTGGCCAATGGCTTAACAGAATACAGCCAGGCTGGAATATATATACACAAAGAAAGTAGGCAGAGTCAAGAGAAGCCATGTAGCTGCCACAGGATACAGAGGCCTCTGCCAGTGCCTGCTGAATTTTTTCCAGTAGGCCACAACCTCATGATGATGCACAGATTAATGGAGATGGTTTAGTTTAGGATATAAAAGCTAATTAGAAATATGCTTAAGCTACGGACCAAACAGTATTGCAAATAATAAAGTTTCTGTGTGGTTATTTTAAGTCTAAGTATCCAGGAACTAACGAACAGCCTCAGACTACAGGAAACACTTCCAAATGAACCTAAATTGTACTTGAACTAGAAAGGAAAAAAAACAAGCAAGAAATGACAAAAATCACATTAAACACACTCACAGGACAAATGGGTACAACTGTATGATCTCTACCTCAAGTTAAGTGCTGATGTTAACATAACATGATCCATTGTATAAAATAGTAAAATAGGAAGAAACCACCATAGCAAACTCTCACAGGCCAGATATTTTATGACAAACATCTCTATTACTCACCATTAAAATCTCTGCCCACAGGCCTAGCTTCCCTTTGGATCTCTTTTGTGCTGCCCCCAGCAAATTATTGTTGGTGTCTTAGGCTCTGTCTTCCGCTGTGAGCAATTCCCATGGTGGTACTAAGGGAAAAACTGCAACTAACCCGCTAATGTGAGTCCTCCTTGCTTATCTTTCTTCTAAGCCACGTGGATTCAAAGAGCAATCATGTGTAATTCAACTGCTTTCCGGCAATTTCTCAAAACTTTAACAACTATACCCATCTAATTATATCTGAATTCACACACCTAAACTTGACATCCTTTCTGCTCTCCCTAGACAAAATCTTTCAGTGGTTTACTTTGTTTTCCAATACATATATATTTAAATTCTGTTATCCATTAGCATAAGACAGAAAGTTCCTGTTCTCCTATATGTGTAGTCTACTGCAGAGTAATTAGCTAAGGAAATAATTCACTGCACATAATGTACACACCTGTAATACCATCAACTCGGGTCCTCGGAATGATCACACACTAAAAGTCTGCCTCGGCTACATAGGGAGTTAAGGTTCAACCTAAAAATCTTAGCAAGAACTTGCCACAGTAGAAATCTTAATTTTATTTGGCTAGAGAAATATCTCAGTTGTAAGGTGTTTGCTTACCACAGGAAAATTGAGTTGACTTTTAAGTTCATTGTGATGGAGAATATTAAAGAAAATCATAAAATTAAGAGAAGAGATAATCAACCTATAATATCTATTTTAGGGCTGTGGTCATTGATCAGTCAATAATTCCATTGCCTTACAAAATACAGATTATTGGAACCCATATAAAAGGCATTGCATGTCAGCATGTACCTGTAATCCCAGAGATGGCAAGAGGGTAGGCAGAGCCCTGGAAGCATGAAAACTAGTCAACCTTTGTATTTGGCCAAGTTCAAGACAAATGAGAGAATGTGTCTCTAACACAAAATGGAAAGTGGATAAAAATGGACAATTGTGGTTATTCTTGGAGCTCTATGACACCACAGTGCCTGTGAGTATGGAATAACACACAGGAGTGCATCAAAGGCACAGGTGCACACACACAAAAAAACCCCACCAAACCCACAACAGACACCTACAGTGCATACCCACACATAAACACATACCTACATAAACTCATACCAACATCCAATTTAAAGGGTCCTCAGGTGATCTCTATTCAGGTAATTAATATATGATACACATAACTATTTTTCCCATCAAAGAACCCTTGACCTTAGAAGACCAGGGCTATATTTTATTCATCTTTGATTCCACTATGATTTGGACACAGGAAATAAATATGCATTTGGGTCTTTTTTATTTCCTATTATGTGTGAGTTGCTGTTCAATGGATTTTTCATTATCCTGTTTCTCTTTCATGTTCTTTTCTTAAAGAGGCTGACAAGATGTTTCCTAGTGAGCTTTGCCAGGTGCCGGCTTATTCGTGGGGTCACCATGGATACAAGTTCTACTCTTTAATTTAGTGACTCAGGAATCTTCATCATAGCAGTTAATGGAGTGGAGGCCAGACTATAGACTGTGTTTACAATGACTGGATCCACCAAAAAGATTAATGCACACATACATGCATATGGATTGTGAAGATATTTGCTAAGAAGGCTGAAGAGTGATCTAAACTAATAAGAGACAGTTTCTATCAGCATTTAACATGGTTGATATTTAAGCGAAAGGGGCAAGAGTAGAGATGATGGTAGAATGTATAGATGCAGTGTGTTTGAAATCAAACAGACCAAGGGTTCATTTCCAACCATAGTTTTTGTTTGTTTGTTTGTTTAATTTATTGTTTATTCTTTGTTTTTTTCAAGACAGGATTTCTGTGTAGTTTTTGAGCCTGTTCTGGAACTAACACTTGTCTTGTAGACCGGGTTGGCTCTGCCTCTCTGATTGCTGGGATTAAAGGCATGTGTCATCACCACCCAGCCCAACTATAGTTCTTAAGAGCTTCTTTATCTATGCTTCAGGAATCACTAAGCTTACAAATATGATTATTGTGAAAATTTAGTGATTCACTTTATGAAAAGTCCCTGTGACAGTACTAGTAATATCACATGAAATGTAATGTAAATACTGATTCTCATTATTTGATCTTTGCGACATTATTTTGCCCTTATTCATCATTTTGGACATCATTTTGTCCTTAGGACATCATTTTGTCCTTGTTCTCCTCTAGCCAAGTTACATTCCAGAAGAAATAAAGTTTTATCTTCTCCTCTTTCTAGAATCTCCTAAGTAACAGATACCAGGACTCTGGGGTGCAAAGTAAATATTTTTTCTTCATTCAAGATCAAATGTAAATAAATACATGCTCAACAGACTACCCACTCTCTACATTTAAGCTATTAAAACATATAGATGCTAACTTTAACTGGAAACAACATGAACAAGTGAGAACTCTTAGACTCTAGAGAGGCAGGCAGAACTTTAGAGTATGTTGTTACAGATCTGTTAACACAAAAACCAGGCTCCCTGTGAATCGGCTGTAATAGCCAATTTTATAAACAACTTGAGTGGACCACGGTGCCCAGACATCTGACCAAATTTTCTTCCCATATGTTTCTTTGATGTGTTTCTAGATGTTATGGAACAAGCAGACTGAGTATAGAGGGCCCTTTTGGGTGTGAGTAGGCTGCACCCCATAAGTCACAGGCCTTAATGGAATGAATGGGCTGACCATTCTTTGAGTAAGAAGGAAATCTTCTTATCTCACTGGGTTGATCTTGAACCCACACTCTTTTCTATCTTTGAAATTAAATGTAAATATCACTTCTCCCTGAGTCTTGCACCTACTAGCCTCAGATGGTGGTGCTGATCTGGGGCTGTCACTGTGCCAACTGCAGACCACAGGGAAATTGTTTGTCTCCATGAAAACATGTGACAATTCAATCCATACAGACTTCCCTGTCTATAGACATGTGTATTTCATATTTGTGTGGAGATAGAGAAATGATAGCCAAATGTTAGATGGATGGATGGAAGGATGGATGGATGGATGGATGGATGATGGATGGATGAAAGATAGGTATATCTCCACTACTGAACTGATTCAATTTCTCTGACAAACCTTAAATAATACAATCACCTGACTAGGAGAAGACTGAGAGAATAAAAGATCTTGGAAAGGGCTCCCCCAAAAACACAGCTACTGAGAAGGGCTGTTATAGATTATCTTTAACATTTACCAACTCAGTCAGTGCTACTAGTTATCTGGATGAATATGTGGTAAAAGTGCATATGTAGAAGCTTTGGTCGGCCTTTGGATATATTCCAGGGTACCTGGGTAATCAAATTATAGACTTGTTTGTCACAAGAACATCTAATGCAGACTGTACTTCTCCCTGATATCCAAGTAGTTACTTGATTTTTTTTATATTTACAGCATTACACCTTTAAGGAAATGTTCAATCCATCTCAAAAGCACTTATTAAAGACACTGTAAAAGATGAACCATGCATTTTGAAATTCAAGGATTCAGAAGTGTGCTCCATGCATCCTCAGTACCTCTGCACACATTAGCGCCACACACTCCATACATGCACACACAGACACACACCCTCACACATATTTGCACCACCAGTGAATGTTTAAGGGAGGATAAGAGCTTCATAATTTATTTTTATTTTGCTTGTTTAATAAAACATTGTGATCATATTTTATGAAGCTTAGATTAAATTTTAGTTAGCCAGCTATGGCTAAAATCTGTAGTATAAGTTTCCAAAGCATAAATAAAGATGATTCTTCCAGTGAATGCTTGGCATGGTGTTTGACATTTCAGTTAAAGAAGAGCTACAGTGTAAATTCCCTTCTGTAGAATGTTTTATTACTATTGGTTAACAAAGAAGCTGCTTTGGCCTATGGCAGGACAGAATATAGATAGGTGGTAAATCCAAGCAAAAATAAAGGGAAAAGAAGGTGGAGTCTAGGAGATGCCATCAGCTGCTGAACAAGCAAGATGTGAGGTAACAAGCCATGAGCCTTATGGTAGAATAATAAAATAAAATTATAGAAATGGGTTAATTTAAAAGTAAGAGATATACTAAAGCTACACACAGAAACCCTGTCTCGATAAACAACAACAACAACAAAGCAGTAAGAGCTTCTTAGTAAGTCTGAGCCATTGGCCAAACCTCTTTCCTTTTTGGTTTTTGTTTGTTTGTTTGTTTTTCAGTACAGTGTCTTGGCAAACTTTTATAATTAATAGAAGTCTCTGAGTGTATATTCAGAAACAGGCAGACAGAAGAGAAACCTCTAGTTAAAACTGGCATAAAACCCAGAGGCTCTTGAATTTCCATAGGGTCTGAGAAAGCTACAAAAAAGAAAGTTTATGAATGCACAGACACAAAGCCACACTAGGCTTCCCAGTCTCACAGTCCCATGCCAACAGCAGCGTAGAGACATGTTGTCTGCAGGATGGAACCGGGCACCAGATGCCATGAGCTAAGCTGCGGGTTTTGCTGACTCAAACAGGCCTCGGTACAAAGAGGCTAATCAACTGCACACTTGTAGTGGATTTAGCTATTGCTCATACAGACAAACAACGTTTGTGGGTTGGCTGCACGCTACCTGACAGTAGCATTGCGTGAGTAAGTGGACACTCGTTGTTACCTCCGCTTTAGAGAGCCTTTAAGACTCCCCTCTAGGGTTCAATTAAAGACACCACGAATAGCTAAAGGGGGCTACAAATCTGAGGGGGAAGATTTGAGGGGGAAGAAATCTACTCACATCAGGAATCGTCCATCCTTATTTTTTTCTTCTTCCTTCTCTTCTTTCCCATTTCTATCAATTCTCTCTTGCTCCTTCTTGCTCTTTCTTCTACATCGTTCTATACTGCCCCTCCTTCTACCCATTACAAACATTCACAGCCCTACCAGGTTCCAGGGCCAAAGTTCTTTTGCACCCTAGAAAATCAGATAAGGGTTTACACAAACACACACACACAGATCCATGAGAGTGGCTAATACACATCTGGTGAACTCCGTAATGGAGAAAGTTAGTTGAGAAAGGAATTAAATCACCAGGGGATTCATAGGGAGGAAGTTAGTGTGCTACATTATTAGGTGATAGTTGAAAGAGCTGAAGGTTTATTTTCAGCAAAATTATGAATAGGGCATGGATTGTATTTTAAATAAGTGAGCCACGTCTCTTCTCCCAGTATGCATAGAGGCTGTGAGGTAGCTAGGCAACCTAGGGAAAGCTGATGGCTCTTCATCAAATAGCACATACACCAGACAGTGTAGTTTCTATGGGCCTAAGTCTCTAGTTAGACTTACTGCTCTAAGCGAACAGACCCAGGTCTCTCAATTATCAGTTATGGGCTATGCTGTTATCAACTGTTCTGATCGTGGGTACTGTGCGGTAAAACCAGAGCAGCAGCTTGGGCAGGTGGTAATTCTACGTCCTTGGAGATCTGTGAATGTCTTAAGTGAGATGCTCTAGCCTGGTCCTAAATGCCTGCTGATAAAGATAATCACAGGAAGGCGGATCTCTGTGCTTACCTAGGAGAGAGGGACAAGACCTGGCAGTGGGAAACTGTTCTGAACTAGGGAATTAATTCCCAAATATGTAACANGCCTTGCCTTTTGGTTTAGCCTTTACCAGATCCCTTGGTTCTGATAAGTCACTCGTGTAAAGATGGCTGAGCAATTACTGTATACTGTTGCGGCTTTTAGCAAAAGCAGAGCAGGCAGGAACCAACAGTCAAAGTGGCTGTTCTGGTACTAGTCATGCCCACTTATCAGTTTAAAACAGTGATTAAATAATTATTACAGATTTGCAATAAAGACAGATTCAGACTAAAAACAACAACAACAACAAAAAAACAAACAAAAAACTGTAAATGGATCACAGTGTATTTAAAAAAATACATAGGCTTGGGCAAGAAAGTAAAAAGTGTTTAGATACTTATAAGAAGAAATAAAGAGTTTTAAAAACTAAAGCAAAGTCTTTAAAGAGACAGTAAAAATATATATATAAAAGAAAAAACCCACGTAAGGATGGAAAACCCACAGGAGGTCTGGATCCTGTATAGAATTGTGTTGATTTAAAAGTTTGGATGGCTGGTAGTCAAAAGACCACTGCTGAGAGACATGGGATTGAAAGAGAGACTGATAAAATGTACCAACCTAAATATTTTTAAAATCCCTTAACTTTAAAACAGAACTCAAAAAATATATTTGTAAAATGAAACTTAAAAGATGCACTGTTTCAGAAAAGCGGTTTTGTTTCCTGTAGAAACTAAAGGCTAAGGACTTATTCCAGGTTAAGGTGGACCAGCTTTGAACAATGGACCTCCTGAAGCTTGACAGGTGCTATCTATCAATAAAAATTACCACTGGTCCTCCCAGGACTGAGTCATTGTCTCAAAATTTTATCAGGAACCCTAAAGATACTTTGCTCACACACAGCAGGAAGTAATTTGGAGAAAACTATCTCCACATTCCCAAGAGTTTTAGGGCATATGGATGGGCTCAGGTTATTTGGTAGGTTATGGATGTCTGTTTTATTTAGGGGAATATAAGAATATAGGATAAAAAGACAACTATTAATCTCAGATATTTTGCACTGACGCAGATTTTGGTATACTAATACAAATTTAAAGTTAATTTTGTGACATTGTATCTAGGTTTCTATTCTTGATTAAAGGATTTTTGTATATAAGGATTTTGATACAAATATAAGGTCAATTTTTTACTTTATATATATTTCTACTCTTGTTTAAAGTATTATACTTATGCAACTCATTTAAAAATGTAATGTATAGTTAAAATACAAATTAATAGTCATCTATAATAGTCAAATTTATAGTATTGTTTGTTAGGTTTTCTAGATATGCAGAGCTATACTTCAAATGGATAGGTAATCTTTAAGTACTTTAAATACCTACAGAATATGGCATTTTAAATGTTTTAATAACTTAGACTTTTCTCAGCTTGAGATGTGTTTTCTCCTGGCAGCACCAATTACTTGAAAGAGAATAATGAACATCGAAGAAGCTCCTTATGAAGTTTGCTATCAGTTTGGCAAGGCTAATCATTTGGCAAGAAACGGCTCTTGCCTGGACTGCTTGACAGTATGCTATATAAATTGGACATGCAAGACCCACAGGAAAATAACCCCTAAACTTTGTCAAAACAAGGTAGGATGGTCCTTCAGGGTTTCTGCTTCACAGTAGAAACTGCAAGACATTTTGCAGGACATTATGCAAAGGAAAATGATGGACTAACTGTGAGTATAGGTGAGACAGTTTTAAATTTCCTGCTTCACTGAGAAGTCTGATAGATACTCTAGGCATATAGGTTGAAGATGGATGCCCCAAGATTACAGAAGAACTTTGGGTGACCAGAGAGTCATATATCCCTGTTATTTCTAGAGTTTTGGAAGTTGCTTACAATGTGCTTCCTGTTTACATAGGCAATATATCAGTCTGGGGTCTTTGATGGAGTTGAAGACAGGTAAAGTTTTCCTTAGTTATGACAAAGGTAAATTATATAGAAATCTTTAAACTCACAAAGATAGGATAGAAGACAGTTTTTCTTTAAATTTTGCCAAATATAAATAGATTAACTATTGTAACTGTAATCCTTGCTTGATAACTGTTTTGTTATATGTAATTTTACAATGTTAAAGTTAAAGCCTTCTGTTTTAATTAGACAGAAAGGTAGAGATGATGTGGGATGCCCTTCTGTATGCAGTGACTATGTTTTATTACCATTGATTAATTAAAAACTACTTTGGCCTATGGCAGGACAGAATATAGCTAGGCAGGAAATCCAAGCAAAGTAAAGGGGAAAAAGAAGGTGGAATCTGTGAGATGTGAACAGCAGCCAAGCATGGTGTGAAATAACAAGCCTCAACCTTTGTGGTAAACTATAAAATAATAGAAATGGGTTAAATTAAAAGAGCTAGTTAGTAATAACCCTGAGCCATCCACCAAATTTTTTAATTAACTTATGCCTCTGAGGGTTTATTCAGAAACTGGCTGCCAAAAGAGAAACCCCAGTTATAAGAAATGGCTTCAAAGGCAGCAACAGATCTGAAAAAGATTGTCAAACTTTTGATGCATGCACATTAGCTGCTAATAATAAAGAATATATAAAAGATTGCAATTCCTGATACAAGCTTACTTCTACTGGTTAAACAAAATGAAATAGCACAATTAACAACTTACTTTTCCTCTCCCTTGTGTGAAAAGCAAATACATGTCTTCTCTTGTCCTTGCTAGTACGCCACTTTCACAAAAGAATAAAATTACGATTCTCATGTGTGTTTAAAAATGAAGAGGTATTAAAAATGCTGTTTAGCTCAAAATCAATGAAAGAACTGGAGAGATGTTAAAAATGGCTCAGACTAAGAATTAAAAGTGCAGAACATTCATAAGTCAGGAATATTTATGTAAATGTGGCAATGAACACAAAGTTGTTTGTCTATAACTGGAGGGGAGAGTGGAATGAAGAAAGAATTTCTCCATATAGAAAACGAGTCTTGAAGAGATAATTTTTTGAGAATTACTATTAGTTATTGATAATTTATATGATTTTTAAAATTGCTTCCATTGAACTTGAAGTTGTAGAACCCAAAGAGTATGATTTAGTTTTTTTTTTAACTATGGCTCAAATTTTATTATATTAAAAAACAAGTGGGACTTGGTGGGTAAGAGCACAAGGAACTGAATTCAGATCTGCAGCATCTGTGTAGAGAGACATGAAGGTGTGGGGACATGCATATCACTCGGGAAACACCTGCACATGTTGCAGGGAAACTAAGAGGGGGAATCCTTGAAACTTGCTGACGGTCGGTAACTCAGTGGGAGACTGTCTCGAGGGAATGTGCTACAATGTATTAGAGCAGGCTATTTAGTGGTTTCAACTGCCCTCTGTGCATGTAAATGATAATTAGGGTGTTTGGAGTGAAATAGCCCTCATAGGCTCATAGGGACTGGCACTATTGGGAGCTGTATCTTGTTGGAGTATGTGTGGCCTTGTTACAGGAAGCATATACTCAGAGCAGGCTTTGGTGTTACAGAAAACCCAATCAGACCCAATGACACTCTGTCTTCCTACTGCCTCTGAACTACATCTCCAGCACCATGTCTACTGGTGTGCCACCATGCTTCCCACCATGACAATAATAGACTAAACCTCTGAATCTGTAAGCCATCTCCAATTAAATTGTTTCCTTTATAAGAGTTGCCATGGTCATGGTGTCTTATCACAACAATAGAATACTAAGACAGGCATGTGCACCTGCATAACATGTGTAAATAACACACACACACACACACACACACCAGCTGTCATGAGCAAGAATGCCAGCATTTAAGTCTGCTTTGGTTATTTGGGTCTGTGTCAACAAAACATTACACAGAAGTTTGGGGTATCCCTTAAAGACTGACTCCTCTATCCCAGATAAGCACATACAGTCCATAAGGTCCCTAACTTAGCTATAAAATAAAAAGGCTAAAATCCTGAGCTTTTTAAGGTTGGATTCAGTGGAGCACATGCTGAGAACTGTGGTTGGAGCAAAGGAAACAGTGGATAGACCTCAGTCCTCTCTCTCTTCCTCTTCTACCTCACAAACTCCCCTTGTATCTAAGTCATCAAAATAAATGTGAGTTCCACTACCTAACACAGTTTTGCTTTCTCAGTACTGTATTCCTTTAACATCCAGGGATACATTTTTTAATTTGTTCAAAATACTTACAACAAAATGTTTTGATTCAGTCATTTTAGGTGTACAATCCAATAGATCATTTGCCCTCCATTTTCTGTTTAAATCTCAGATATCTCTGATATGACAGATAAGGAGAAAGAAAATATTTTATAGACTGCATAAAGAAAGCTTCTTCTCAATAGATGTATTTTTTAAAATTTGCACACATCGCTAATATATTAGCCTCTGAGATCTTTCAAATATTACTAAATTCAGGCCTGAAAAATTAACCTGAAATATTATAAATTTACCAAGGCTCCAAGACTTGCTTGTAAGTGAAAAAAAATTTCAATTGTATATGACTTCCCTTCAGAGTATTCTCAACATCTCTTTGCTGAATAATACTGAAGAATGAATATATTATTAGACAGCAACATAAAATAAAAAGCCAACACTCTCAAGGAGAGTATGTGTGAGTATCTTCATCATAACAGCAGTTCCGACTCATCTTGCCTGAGTCATATTCATAACTTGCCATCATTCTGTGAAGTTTTCTGCTCACCATTTCTTCAAAATGAGTGAATCATTTTACTCACTCCCAGAAACATTTTCCACCATTACTGCCTCTTCCTATTTACTGCCATCATTTCTAAATATTAAAAATAACATCGGCAACAATAGAGACCATATTTTGGACAAGAATTGATACTCTCATCAATCCCAAAAAGAAGGGAGCTCATAATCCAGCCTACCTCCATCTTGGACTTGAAATCAATCTACAGCAAAAATAAACTTAATTCATTCCCTTTTATGATTAAATCCATTTCTCAAGGATTGAGCTATACCCCACCTGTAACCTTAACTACAAATGATTCGTAGTTAACAACCATGCCTTTGTTTCAAAGAGTCGTTATGACTACCTACCTATGACTATCTTTTTGTGACTACTTTGCAACCATGTCTTTGTTTTAGTAGGTTTTAATTTGTTACACTTATCTTCTACTTCTGTAAACCCATCTATTTCCCTGTCAAATTCCCTTTTTGGAAAGCCCCTACTCCTGAGCTATAAAATCCCCTTTCTCCCCCATGTCCAATGCTGATCTCATGAACCATATCTTAGGGAGAGATGGCGCATGTAGATGAATAAAAAAAGCTTTCTTTACTCAATTTGGCCATGGATTGGGTCAGTTGTCTTTCTCCTCAAATATGTAGGGTTAACAGAGCAGCATGTTACAAATTTATAATTGTGAAGGATGGTGTTATCTTTTCTTATACACAGCTTTCATGGCTGCCTGTTTTAGCTCATGCCCCCTTCTCATCAAGAGTCTCTTTTGTGAATGCTTTGCTAGTTAAACTTGTTTGACCAAGTGTAATCAGCTTCCTGGAATTCCCGAAATTCTTAAACATCTCAATATTACTAATTCGTGTTGTTCTCTTTTTCCCCTTTTCTTATTGCTTTCTAAATTAGCCAATCAGGTAGATGCTGAACTTTAGTCAGTGAATAACAGCCAATCTTCCCCTTGTACTTTGGTAAAATACAGAGGCCACCTAGGAATTGCATGCTGGCACTCACTAGCCTGATCTGGGGGCTGTACATTCTTCTTTTGCCTTGCCAAGCCGTTGCCACATTGCCACAGGCCATTTGACACTTTGTTCCTTCATTGTTGTGAGTAACATTAAGACTTCTCTTTTGCAACATAAATGACAAAATTGAGCTTTCAAAACTATTATGCGGCTGAACCTTAACTTTTGGACATTTGGTTTATTCCTTCATTCAGACCCTGTTGAAAAAAATATTTATTTTTAAGTGTGTGTTTGTGTGTGTTTTGCAGGTGTGCTACATGTCTCTGGGAAGATTAGAGGACCTTCATTCCTGCTACCTCATGGTATCTAGGGATCAATTTCATCAGGCCATTGTGACATAGCCTCTACCCACTAAGACATTTGACCATCAAGGTCTTTACTAAAACTTGTATTAAATACAGCAGCTAGGGACTAAAAAAGAATGAACAAAGTGAATAAATTCTGGCCTCAAGTTTTGTTTACTGTTGAACATGGCTAAGTCACTATCTTGGCAGATCTTGACTGGAAAAGTTCTATTTGAGGATTCAGAAGTGTTTTTTTTCCTTCGAAGAAGTGTCTGTGAGACAGTTTCTTACCATATTCTCCAAACCTACCTTGATATACCATAGTCAGGAATGATAAAGAGAGCCAGTCCAAATTCCTTTTTATTAAAAGCCCCGATCATTGACAAGATGATCTAAAATCCGGTTCTTCAAGTCCAGGAATGCATGCTGTTCACCTGTGCCCTAGAATGCTCAGAAACACCCCTCACTGAGGTATGGATTTGGGTCAGCCTGCATCTGATGAATAGTACTTGCCACTGAAATTGTTAGATCATAGACTGGAAGTCAAGCAGCTCTGTATTTATGATAACTCAATATCCACAACAATCACAGGCTGACAGACTCTTTTGTACCAGGACATAATGATAACAAATTACATTTGTGACAGTCCATTGAGGAACTCCTCTACATTCCTGTCATGAGCCCCATGTTGGGGTCATCTGTCAGGGTCCAGTCTCGACGGGTTTGTACATTCCAGGGTAGGGGCATCTGTTCGGCAGAAAAAAAAAGAGACAGAGAAGAAATAAACAAAAACACAGGATAGAGTTGGGAGGACAACCCTGTGAATACTGAATCTGCCTGTGTTTCTTTCTCATGAACATTAAATACCAGAATCCAAAAGGGAGGAAGAAGGCAAAACTTCTTTACCATGGTCGAAACAAGGAACAAAGTGATTACCATCTTAACACCCAAAACACCAAGTAACCACACCTTAGCTCAAGAGATTCTGTTGGTAGCCACATCTTAAGTCAAACCTCCTATCAATAACCTTGAAGGAGCAAGAATAGGCCTGAACTCTCTGACATTTAGTCAAGGTGGAGCAGACCCACTTCTGTGGGCTCAAACACATTCCATTTGTGACAGTGCATTAAGGGACTTCTTTACCCATTTCCAAAGACCCACATTGCTTCCTTAGAGGTTAAGACCACTCCCTTCTTCTTATGACCCAGGAATCAGAGGTATCCCACAGCATCCACTGTGTACAGTTCTTCAATCACTGCAGGGAGCAGATGGGGACCCGAGTGAATGTGTACTGTATGCATATCCTACATATATGCCTGGCCATACCAAGGACCCCTATGCCTCAGACCCATGGGAGTGGTAAATCCTTCCCCTGTCCATATGCACATGTTAACAGTGAACGCAGAAGTTATGAACCACAGGATTGGAGACTACAAGCAGAATGGAGACTACAAGCAGAAAGGGCTACATAAGAGACCTCCTATTAAGATTGGTTAAATCTGCTTCATCCTTTTGCAATAAACCCACCTCTCATTCACCTATATGCAAGAAACCTGCCTTTTCACTCAGGAGTGCACGATGAATGTACTGAGCTTTTGGGCTGCTTTTGGCATCTCTTCACCAGAGTGCATAGCCTGCCCAATCAAAGCTTTTCCTTGTCTGCGTCTGCATGCTTGTCATTTCCTTATTCCTTCATTGCCCCAGTGAGGCCAACCACAAAGTCGTGCAGGTCACAACAAACCATTTGTTGTGGAATCATTCAGCCCTTCTTTCGAAACCTATATGGGACTTTCTCAGTCATTTGGGCATCAGCTCTCCTCAGAGCACTTCCTTCTTCGGGTATATCAAAGTGTCTTTGAGAATAATGGATCCTTTCTCAGATCTTGTTGAAGTGGCTCTTGAATGGGGGGGGGGCTTGGAAAGTTTAATGGGAGCAAAACTTCACCTAGCCAGTGGCTTCTTTTCTCATGAAGTCCACAGACAATATATGACAAATTTTAGAAAGAAATTCATCATTCCAAATAGATTGCCTCTTCAAGCTTGAGAGAGAAGGGGTGGAGGGAGGTAGTGAGAGGAGCCATAGCTCCTATATGGCAGGAAGCTCACTAGGAAGTGGAGTATCACTAAGATGCATTTTGTAGAAAATTTTCGAGAAGCTTTATGAAGCGTGTGAAGAATGATTCATTGCTGATCAGTACAGTTACCCCACCATGGTCCAGATGCTGTCATGGAACTTTCAGTTTGAGGTACTCATTTAGAAGAGACAAGAAGGACATCAGGAAGGAGAACTGTCCTCTGGCACCTCTGACCTCCAGCATGGATGGTCTCAGAACTGCTACACTGGGTTCCTACCACACTTTACAGGCTTCTCTTTCTCATTTTTCTCTCCCCAGTCATTGTGGTTCTTCTGTCGGTCTGAACGTGGCATTAACTACTTTTTTTAATAAACCTGTTATTTAACAGGAGATCCTCAGTCATCTTTGAACTTTAAAACAAAATAATTTCAGAGGAGTGTATGTACTTTCTCTTTGTATTTTTATCCAATTGTTTTCTGAAAGGATAGACTGGTATAAATTGTTAACAAGATAATATAAAACTTGTTTCTGTTGACGTCAGGGTGAAATTTGCAGTGAAAATTTGAATTGGATTTGAAGAAAGCCTCCCAAGTCCAAGTGAGTTTTCTCTAGGGAATAGTGTTAAATGCAAAATAGTTGTGTTTTTCATTCTTAGTGTTGGCTATTGTTTAGTGTAGCATGAAGGCCGGGCTCATTGGGTTTTCTGTCCTGCCCAGTCCCCCAGCCCTTTAATCCCAGAGAAAATCACACAGAGTTCTCCATAAGTTATAAAACTGATTGGCCCAT
>LOJH01038296.1:0-15079 GCA_001685095.1 Ellobius talpinus | reverse complement strand
AGAGAGAGAGAGAGAGCGCAAGAATGGCTATTCTGTTTCGTCTCTCAGGGCAGACACTGGGCTATCACAGCCTATCATAGAAGCTGCTTTTCACTGAGAACTATTTTTGCAAATATGAATCCATACCATCTCACAAAAAATCACTCTCATAATGTCCCATCTTATGGATCAGAAAACTGAGGGTCCCATGACAGATTCTGATGATGATCAGTTGCTAACCAGGGTGGGAGGTCAAAAGAACCTAATTTCAAATCCACGTGGATACTGACCACATCCATCTCGCTACCTGTAATGTTTAATCTTGTCGATTGGCCTGGGTTTGGGATCACCATGGCAACACCTCCTTGGATATCCAAGAGGTGTTTCCAGACAGGTTTGGCTGAACAGAGAAGACACACACTCTGCATGTGGGTGGCACCATCTGTGGGCTGGGGTCCCAGACTGAATAACATGAAAAGACAAGCTGAGTGCCATCATCTACCCTCTCTACTTCCTGATGAGGCTTGCTGCCCTGAGCTGCCTCCCTCTCCTGCCACCTGCCCTTCCCACCACCATGGATGACAATCCCCATGACCTGGGAACTAAAGTAACTCCCCCTCCCTTAAGTTGCTTCTCCCAGGTGCTTGGTCATAGCAGCGAGAAAGCTGATTCATTTCCATCTACCATGTCCATAAGCACAGTGCTCTCCCACCCCATGTCCACCTGGTGGGTGCTACCGTGTATGTCCTCTATTACCTTATAGGGGTTGTTATTTTGTGTCCGTGCCCATTAGCTACAAATTCCCGGCTGACGAGAATAATAGCTCAGTTGCCCTTGCTCCCTAGAGGCAGGTTCAGGAACAAACACACAGCAGGGGCTCTCTGAGTGCCTGTTAGAAGAGTGACTACAGGGATGTAGACTTTCGGGGAGCAGATTTACCAGCATTTACTTGACGGTCAGTGATGTGATTACTTTCCCCACTAAGCGGGCTGCGGAAGTGCTCCTGTCTTTGTCTGTGTCTGGGCAATAGCGATCACAAGGGAAACAGGGATAAATGGTGGTTTAAGTCTAAAAAATACCTCCTTTTTCTAACATGATCTTCTACGTAAGACCCTGACCTGTAACCAAGGAAGACTTTGATGATGTGACCTTGGCATAGAAATGGCTTCGGGTCAGGGGTAGGAGTCACACGATACTCATCCCCAGTGACTTTGCCAAGACCATGTGCAGTGATTCACCAACATGGGTTGTTTCAGGCAAGCAGTCAGGATGTCTGTCTGTCCCCACACCCCTTTGCCCTAACCATACATACACACGTATATACACATGTTCACACACACAAACATGCACTCACACCACACACACACACACAAACACACACACACACACACACACACACACAATGATGGAGGCCATTTGGTTCAGCCAGAGCCTAATAGAGGTATAAGGGACCAGCAGCAATCAGGATGGAGGCAGGATCCCTGTGTGTATTTCTCTCTTCCCTCTTCTTCCCTTGGCTCTTCTCCTTACCCTAGAGCCAAAGCAGGATCGGATATTGTTTCCAGGCCTAAATAGATAATTGCCCTTCTGGCTAGATAAAAGATGTCTCACAGAGCTGAGTGAAATATCATTAATAAAGGAGACTGATTCTTCAGGAATGCCTCCCGAAGTGAGATTAATAAGCCATCCCCTAGCGTTTGATGGAATCTTCAGTCCACTCCTCGCTGGGTGACTTATTTCTGCAGCGACTGCTCTATTCTGTCACTTATCATTCTAGGAGGCTGGCAGTTTATCTAGGCTAATGGGTCTGACACACACACACACAAAAAAAACTTTTCCTCCCCTTTGACAAGGGAGAAACCCAGGGAGAGGAAATTAATTGTGTTGCTTTTTAAGGAAATAAGCTACCACTTCACTAAAGGATTAGAGTGATGCTCCATGTGTGGATAAGATGAAGGGCTATGGGGTGTGCATGAGTGTGTGGTGGAGCTATGGAGGTGTCTTCACTTCAGGAGCAAGGCAGTGGTGCGATCATGCGCATGGGCAGGATCCTGGGCAGGAACATGCTTCTCTTTGATGTGATTCTGTGTGTTGATGTGTGTGATATGGTCATGCGTCAACAGGCTGAAGGATGTCAGGACTGTGAATGAACAGACTGAACCTTTGTGTTGAGATTTCCAGGAACCATTGCCCTCCTCGAGTCAAAGCTACACTCTCCACAGAATTTTAGTGACCCAAAGTTAACTGAAGTCCACAAACGTTAGGTAGGAAAGTTCCAGAAATAAAAAAAGTAAGTTAATTTAATTTTCAAATTTTCAGCATTACTATTAATATTATTATTAATTATTGTGTGTGCATCACCTGATATGTGTGATTATGGGCACCAGTGCCACAGTGCACCTGTGGAAGTCAGAGGACAACTTGCTGGAGTCGGGATCTTCCTTCAGTAAATGGAGACTGCTTGTTCATTCCTGGATGCTCAGACCCAACTTTATGAATTACAACATTGTTTGGCCAATGACTCAGGTGTATTTCTAGCTAGCTGTTACATCTTGAATTAACCCATTTCTATTAGTCTGTGTATCATCACGATGCTGTGGCCTACTGGTTAAGGTTCTGGGCATCTTTCTCCTTTGGCAGCTACATGGCATCTCTTTGACTCCATCTACTCTCTCTATGTATCCCTTCCAGCCTGGTTTTACTCTGCTAAGCCACTGGTCCAAACAGCTTTACTCATTAACCAATGGTAATAAAACATATTCACAATATACAGAGGGGAATCTCACATTACCTCCTCTCTTCTGTCTAAATAAAAAGAAAGGTTTTAACCTTAACATAGTGAAATTATATATATTTAGTCTATTTACATTTGTCAAATTAAGGAAAATACTCTATCCTTTATCATAACTAAGAAAAACTATAATTATAACTATCTAGTCTTCAACTCCACCAAAGACCCCAGAAGAATATAATATTGTCTAAGTTAGCAGGAAGTGCATTGCAAACAACTTCCAAAACTCTAGAATTGGCAGAGACATCTTGCTGCCTGGACAGTCAACCAAAATTCTTCTAATATTGTTGGGGCATCCATGTTCAAGCTATAGGCCCATAGTATCTGGCAGCCTTTTCAGTGAAGCAGGAAATTTGAATCTGTTTTGCCTTGTACTCAAGTTCGTCAGTTGCTTTCTTCTGTGTCCTGCAGAATGTCTGGAAGATTCTTTCCTGAAGCAGGAACCCTGAAGGACCATCATGTCTTTTAGAAACTTCAGCAGTCACTTTTCTGTGGATCCTGCATGTCCAGTTCATATGGCACACCATTAAGCAGTCCAGGAAAGAGCAGTTTCTTGCCCAAATGGCTAGTTTTGTCACTTTGAAGACAAGTTCCATAGTGAGTTTCTCCAATGCCCATCAACCTCTCCTAAGTAATTGGTGCTGCCAGAAGCAGACATGTCTCACTGTTGAGAAAAGCCTAAGTTCTTAAAAACTTTTAAATGTCATATTCGGTAGGTCTTTGAAGCATTGAAGATTATTTATCAAACTGAAATATATCTCTCTATATATAGAAAACCTAAGATGACTAAAAGTTTAATTATTATAATGACTATTAACCTGTATTTCTTAATTATACTTTGCATTTTTAACTGAGCTGCACAGAAACAATACCTTAAACAAGAGTAGAAATATATGTACACAGTGTAACAAAATCAACCTTTAAATTTGTATCAATACTCCAAGATCCATACCAATGCAAAGTGTTCATCTCTGTACCATACCCCCTTATTTATTTTAACCATTTATAATCAACACTTTTAAAATGAAAATAAATATTAATAAACAATCATTTGGGGATTTAGGCATTGTTTTCTCCAAACTGCTCCCCGCTGCTTGTTGGGTGAAGTATTTTTAGGGTTTTTAGAGACCTTTTGGGGAGTTGTCTTGTTCCATCAAACTACATTAGCCTGGAAGAAATCCACAGGCTCTCATCTTCTGTGAAAACAAAAACAGAACCTTTTTCCCAAAATAACATATCCTTAGACTCAAATTTTGAAGATACCTTTAAAATATATGTGTTGGTTTAGTTTAGCATCCCATACAATGAAATGTCTCCCTGTACTTAGCTCATTCTTGGTCAAAAAAATTTAAAAAAACACACAATAATGTACATAATCCAGACTCTGTATATATTCCATTTTTGCATGGTTTATTTTTATTTAGTCCTTTAATCAGTCTATGACTATCTGTATTCTGTTTCATTAAAGACTTTTTACATTTTAAAAAAACAACTATTTCTTTTTATAACTGTCTATACTCTTTTTTCTCTCTCTTCCAAGCCTACATACAATTTTTTTTAACACACTGTGTCTAATTTAGAGGTCTTTTATGTCTGAATCTGCTCTATTGTGTATCTGAAATCCTTTCTGACCAGGAGCCCTTACTTTTTAATTGTTTAGCAGGCATGGTTTGGACCAACTCTGTGGCCCTGCCTTTTTGCTCTGCCCAGTCCAACATGTCAGAGGCATGTTTACCGCTTCTGTGAGCCATGCCCATCGTCCCAGCTCCAGAGATGCAGCGGGTCTATGTCACCATTAAGCAATTTGTAACATGTTGTTCACAGACCCCATTTAAGTGCAAGACCTCCCAAAAGAGCCAGAGTTCCAGCACAAACCAGGAAGCCATCTCTTAAAGAAGCTGTGCAATTTTTTGCCACTAACACTGAGTCAGAGACTTCTCTTAAAGGAGCCATGCCTCTGCTTGCTGCCAGCAAACAGAGTCTATCTGAAAAAATGCAGCTACCAAGAAGTTGTACTTAACTCTGTTCTTCTGTGTCTAGAATTCCTTCCCAAACTCTCTCAGGTTTTACGTGGATGCAGCTGTCCCACATTGGAGCACCATTTGTAAGCAGAGACTGCTTGTTCATTCCTGGCCTCCCAGACCCAAAACAACCATGCAGAAACTATATTAATTGTATCGCTGTTTGGGTAGTGACTCAGGCATATTTCTAGCTAGCTCTTACATCTTGAATTAACCCACTTCTATTTGTGTATTGCCACAAGGCTGTGGCCTACTGATAAAGGTGCCTTTCTCCTTTGGCAGCTACGTGGTGTCTCTTTGACTCTGCCTACTCTCTATATATATCCCTCCCAGCCTGGCTTTACTCTGCCAAGTCATTGGTCCAAACAGCTTTATTCATTAACCAATGGTAATTAAACATATTCACAGCATGCAGAGGGGAATCCCACATCATCCTTCCACTGTGGACCCTTGGACTAAATTCAGCCATCAGGCTTGTGCAGTCAGGGCCTTGACCCTCCAAGCCATCACACAGGACCACAATTTCTAAGTTTTAAGTAGTTTTTAATTATAAGTTACTGGTATACATGTCCTGTTGTTATTTTTCTTATGGTGTCTAATTGACAAATTATGCCTTTTCACAGGCCTGGGTGTACAGGAAAACCTGTGTGGTTCTGGGCTATCTATCCATAGCTGCAGGCACTCAGTGGGAGTCTTGAAAATGGCAGGTTATTGTGTGCTCATGGCTATGCCTGTATGTGACACATGTATGTGAGTACAGTGAGAATGATCTTGGCATGTTTGCCCCAGCTAGAGACTGGAACTGGTGGATATCTATTATTCTCCAATGTGACCAAATATAACTAGAGAACTTTTATCCCTTTAATGCCTCTTGATTGCCTTTATTCCCCATGGTTTGGACTGAGTTTCTGAAGAGCAAAACCGAGGCAGGAATGACCAGGAATGTCATTTACTGATGGAGAGAAGAAAGGACTGTAGTCCCAGCACTTCAGCATAGCGTATTACCTGAAGAAAACAGGAGCCTTTGCAGCTGTCACTCCCAGCTTCCGGGGGTGGATGCTTGGTCGAGGGGACCCATGGGTAGCATCAGAGCTCCTGAGTCACCTGCCCAGGAAGAACAGGAACTACATCGGAAGACATCCTAGAAACAGGATTTGTTGTTGCTGCTGCTGCTCTTCTCCTGCATCATCATCATCTTCTTCTCCTCCTCCTCCTCCTTTTTCCCTTTAGGTTGAGGGCAACAAGGGTCCAGAGAAGATTTATGAAGGAAAGAGAGACTGATATGTTTGTGGAGCTTCAAGATAGAGCTGGACTGAAGAACATGGTCCTTGAAGAAACTCCAATAAGTCAAAGGTTGGGATATTCAAGGATGGGGGCAGCACAGAGTTCATGAAGTCACTTTGAACTCAGTGAAGAGGACCCACTTTGCTAGACTCCTGCCTGGCCCCTGACCCTTCCATCTTGCTTAAGAAGATGTGTCTTATGTCTTATCGTTCCTGGCATAGAGGTCCTCCTGGCTGCTGTCAATGGCAGCATTCAGCCACACATAGGCTCCTGTCCTCAGCCACAGAAATTCCCAATCCAAAAAGGAGGTAAATAGCTAGGTGAGAGCATATTTATAAACCCACCTCCCTCTCCCCAAAGCTGGCAGAGAAGCAATGACTGTGGGTGAGTCCTGAGACTCACACCACAGAGCCCAGGCTTGTCTGGGATGCAGGAGGGCCTCTGGGATGGGTCTATCCTGGGAAGGAACCAGGCATGGGGCAGCTTGGGTTGCACCCTCAGCCCCTCCCTGTGCCACGGTCCAGCGGTCGCAGTGGCATTTCTGGTGCTGTCTCATGAAACCTGAGTGCTGAATTCTGAATTATGGCAGTGCTTAGGCTGATCCACTTGGTGACTTGGAGGAATGTGGAATGGGGCGATTCTGGCCGCCTCTGCCAACAGCAGCTCTGAGAAAGCGGCGTTTGTCAGTGGAATTAGAGGTGGTTGCCATGTGAACAAATTGAAATGAGCAGGGTATGGTTTTGTAAAATAAACTCCTCTTGGCTTAGGCTGTCTGGTGGTGGCCTGAGCTGCAGGCCTGACACACATGTTTGCATGCGCACAGGCACACACACACACACGTTTATACTCACTCTTACGTCAAACACACCATGACCACGTACATCTGAAGAGAAACCACTCTGGCCCAGGCGTTAATGTCTCAGAACTTGAGCTGAGCATGGTAGAACACTTCCCTAGCATGCATGAAGTCCTGGGATGGATACCTAGCATCACACACAACTGGGCAGGTAGTGCATACCTGTAACTAAGTACAGAGGTGGAAGCAGGAGAATCAGCTCAAATTCATCCTCAGCTACATGCCAAGTGTGAGTCCGGAATGGGAAACATGAGAGCCTGATCTGAAAAAAGAGGTGAGGGAGGACGAATAACGAGCTTAGAGTATGGCTGGGTTCATATTCCAGATACTAAGACCTAATAATGAACTTGGACAATTGATTCTACCTGGTACATGAAACAGGGCTACTGAGTACTGTACATCCCTAACTCCAGTACTTAACTATCATGGGACTCAGTGATATGAGGAGCAAGGGAGCTCTATCTGTGCAAATGCCCGGAAGAGACCCTGCTTTGTGTAAGGGAGTATGCCTTGGGACTACATAGCAAGTGGCCTCATCCTTCCCTGAAGGATGATAAGCTCCTCCCGCAGGCCCTAGGTCTTTCTCACAAATGACATGGAGTTTTTCCTGTCTTGCAGCAATCAAATGTTTTGTTCTAACAGTAAGTTTAAGTTAAAATTAAGTTAAATGAATAAAAAATGTGATAAGAAATACATGTAAATGGGGCCTCCATCTGCCCAGTAGCCAGTGAGGGTCTAGTCCACAATGCCAGTATTTGCTTCCAGGACTTCACGGCCTTTGTTAGCTCGAGGTGAAAGATGGCATCAAGGCCCTCTGGATCACTCTGCACTACTGAGACCTGATCAAGCCCTGGGACTTCAAACTACCTGCACTCAAACTTCACCTTAGCTCAGTGCAGTTCATTCATACCAGCATGCCACCAGAGCGCTTCAGGGGCCCTGCACAGACAACTGCCCATCTGCTGGCATCAACCCTCTCCCTGACTTCTGCTTTGCCTCCATTTGAGGGGGAAGACAAGCTTGGGAGACCAGGCGATCTGTCCGACAGATCTATGTGGCCCAATTCAAAGCCAAGCCACAGGACGGCTTCTCAGTGCCACCTGTGGGCTTAGCAGCTACCTGAGCTGGCACTGGCAGGTGACGTTGGCCCACTGTCCAGCCAGCGTTTTTGCCAAATGACATTGAGTTTTCCCTTTCTTGTAGCAATCAAATGTTCTTTTAAATAATAAGTTTAAGTTAAAATTGAGTTGATTGGATGAAAACTGGAATAAGAAACAATGAGAGTGTCTGTGGCAGGGAAAGTCTTCCAAGGGCATGGGCAGGGGGCTGAGTCTCTGGACCTGGGTGCTCTGGCCTCTGGCCTCTCTGTAGGAACCTGGCCCTGGGGTCCTATCACCCTGGCAGGTTAGAGGGCTCCTTTCTTTACCCTTTTATGGAGCTGCTACAAACAAAGCCAGGCCCGCCTGGCACCCTGAGCTGGGATTCTAGACATTCAGAGAGCCTTCCTTGTTGGGCAAGGCCATTTAAAGAGTTCAAACAGGGCTAGGCTGTCGTGGCAGCTTCCTGAAGTGATACTCCAAAGACAGAAAGAGCCAACGATGAACAGAGAGAGAGACTTGCACACAGGACACACCTACATGAGCACACATGGATACCTGTAAACATTCACACCAACACTAACGAGCTCCCGTGAGTGCCTGCCCACAGAATGACCCCCTCGATGTATGCCATACTGTAAAAACAAGTCTGGCTAAAACACTGCTCTTCCTATAACCTGCCTCTGTCCCAAGGCATCCTCTTGCCTCCACTCCCAGAATGGAATCTGCTCAGATCCTGACAGAAGAGGTGTTGGCTCCATCCGGCCTAATTACAGGGGCCACTCAGGGCTGTGCCAGCCTGTGGCCTCTCCAGGCCCCTGACCATCGCTTTCCTGTGTGCAGGGGATGCTGGTAGCCAAGGCATTTCCCGGCCGTGGTGTCCATTAGGCCTCAATTACCTAGCAGGGCCACGGCCTTTGAAGTGGCCACAGAACCTCCGGGAGTCTATTTTTCTCTCACCTGTCGCCACTTATTTTCTTAGGCTCCTGGCCTGTGGCCGGGCATTTTTAACTAATGGGGATTCAATAACCCAGCTGCACAGCAAATGCCCGCTTGGGCCCTTGGGTCCATGGTGTCATTAAGACCTCAACCGGCACTGGCATGTACTCCCTGCAGAAGGGTTAAGCACAGGCCAGGCAGCACATTCTGGACTTTTTTTTATTGCCCCTCCTTATAGCCATTATCCACAAACACAACCACTAATGAGAGAGTGAGTAACTTGGGAGAGGAAAGGTTTCATTTGGACTGGAAAGGAAGCCGTAGTCTGCCCTGAAATAGAAGTGCCAGATCTGGGGCCTCCTCTCCCCCGGCACCCCTTGTGCCAGGCCTGGGAGAGGCTGGAAAGAGACCTGGGGCTCTAGAGTTCTGAGAAGAAAGGTATACCCTGCCTCCTTGGGTTATAAGGTTTCCTGCATATCCCAGGCTGGGGATTTGACCCAGGGGAGGGGTAACCATACAACTTGTCTTACAAGAGGGGAAGAGGGTCCTGTTAGCCATCTTCCAGGACACAGGTACAAGGTAGGTGCAGCCTGGGCCGGGATGATGGAGTGATCCATTTCCGATGCAAATTTCAAGAGGTACCAAAATGCTAAAATCAAAATTTCTACATTTTTGATGTCCTTTTTAACAGTGTCATACAGGCACACAATGTGCTAAGGCCATATTCAACCCCACTGGCCTCTCTCATCTTCTTTCCACACCCTTCTAGGACTTAAATGCAGTGGAACTTTTTTCATTTTCATTCTTTCAAATGTTTTATCTTCACTGTCATATATTCATATATAGAAAGTGAAAAGCTTCATATATTTTACATGTGTATGAACCTGTCATAACATTCATTCTACACTGTGTGAACATGTCATAGTGGATTACTGGACAATGCTCCATCATGTGACTGCACTGACGATTCCCTATCGCGCATTCAGGGCATCTAGGCAGGGTCTCTAACTTGCCGACTGGGAAGAGCATTGCAATAAACATGGGAGTCCATGATAGAGGCTGGAAAGACACTAAGCAGCTTGACATCTTTTGCTGTGAAAGCTTGATGACTTGGGTTCGATCCCTGGGACTGGCTGACTCCACAGAGTGGTCCTTTAACCCCCACACGTGCACAGGGACATGCACCATGCACACCCTCACGCATCATACACACACATCAATAATAACAGGGCTGGAGGGACGACTCAGCCTTAAGAGCACTGGCTGCTCTTCCAGAGGCCCTGAGTTCAAATCCCAGCAACCACACCATGGTTCACAGAGTCTATGACTGTAATTCCATGGGCTCCAATCCCCTCTTTCTGGTGTACTGATGTACATGCAGACCAAACACCCATAGACATAAAATACATAAATAATAATAATAGTTTTTCTTTTTAAAAAAAATCCATGAAATATCAAAAGTCTAAATAATAAAGAATCCAACAAGACCAAGATGAGAAGAAAGAGAGCATGAGTCTCTGAGCGATAAAATTCCAATCTGTCCTTAAAACCATCAGCACCAAGCTCATCATGAATATTTTGCATTCATTCTTATTTTGAAAAATAGTGCATTCAAATACAACTTTTCTTAATTATAAGTTGCCCCAAGGCCCTCGTGAATCGTATAAAACAAGGGCACTGCCTCACCATAATTCTGCACTTGCCAACTGCATATGGAAAAGTAAAGCCATCCCTGGTCCTTGCTCTGCCCTCTCCCTCCAGCCTTTATGCTCAGACAGACAGAAATGTCTCAGTGTTCCCCTCTCGCCCTCTCTCTCCTGAGCCTCTCCCAGGATTCTCCCTAATCCCTGAATATGCCATCCCTTACCCTATAATGAGGACACTCACACCTATGTCCAGTGAGATGAGCCCTGTGCTAAGGGCATCGCAGGCCCTAGCTCAGTCAATAAGCTCAGTACCCTGTGGTCCTTCTCTCACAGATGGAGAGAATGAGAGGCAGCCAGCAGTTCACCCAGGTCGCTCACTGGAGGCTTTGGACTGACAGCATCGTCGAGTGATTGTCGAGATTCGTACTGACTCCATCATCAGAGCTACCACGGGATTAGCAGTGACACAGTGACTGCCAGGACTCAGAATAACATCAGTCCAGAGCGACTAGTGATGGGACCATCGCAGATGGCTGCAGGGAGGGAATGTGATGGTGCAGGTTGTGCGTTCAGCTCTTTGATGGGTCCCTGAGACGGCTTGACTTTAGCACTGAAAATCCTACCTCCCTGGAAATTCTTCAATCCATAGCAAACCGTGATGTGCCTCTGGAAGGGGGCGTGTTCAGTAAATGTTTATAATATTAAGTTCTCATGGCAAAGGCTTCTGTGTTGAGACAGAGTCCCATCCCTCCTCTTCTTAAGAAGTCACTGATGTCATCATTGGGGGCTCACCCTGTGACTTCATCAAGTCCTGACTGTGTCCTTAAGGCCACAACTTCAAGCTCTATTATCATATGGATCTGAGGGTTATGTTTCTAATACTAAAGCTGTTGGGGAGCACATTCAAATCATAGAAAATTTTAAAATACTCCCATGAACACAAACCATCTGGCCCAAATCATCCTTTGGCAGGGGAAGCAGGCACACACAGAGAGAGCATTCTGTACCAGCCCAAACTACCAGTGATGGAGAGAAGCAGGGCTCATAGCAGGGCCTGGAGAATGGCTTTTAGAGGAGGTTGGGTATTCCTGCACATTCCATCACCAGGAAGAGACTCCACACATCTTTTATATCTGTGCAGCAATGTATGTCAGAAGGATCATGAGTGACAGCCAGGCTTTCTGAGTTTCAGTCTTCAACTACCCTCAGTTTCCCTACCTGTCAAATGGCTAGCCTCTCTGCTCCCACCTCCACCACAAACTCCTAGAGTTGTCATGAGACTAAAATACAACTAGAAACATCAGGACATTTGTAGACCTGATCGTGTTTCTGCAGATGGTAGAGGCATCTGTGAAAGGCTGAAGCCCAGGACTGGCTCTGAGGTTGGTATTAATGCTACTAAGTCAGTCTCCAAATGCTAGGAGTCCAGGCTAGCACTCAAGAGTGAAAAAACTTCCTCTAGCAACTTGATAAACAATAAAACACACGTACCAGGACAGCCTGGGCTACAGAATAAGTTCAAGGCCAGCCTGTGCCACTTAGAAATACTCTACCTCAAAATAAAAGTTAAAGTGGTCTAGGTATAGATAGTAGAAAACTTATCTAGCATGTCCAGGGACTTCTATCCTACCTTCAGTTTTGTAAATAATAATAATAATAATAATAATAATAATAATAAATATACTTAAATTCATACTTTGGTCACAAATGTAGTCACTAGTGACATATAACTCTTTGGCAAAGCCAAATAAGTTCTTGGCAGGCCTACCCATCCTGAAGATAATAGTTCTAAACTTTTAAAAAAAATACTAGTGCAAAAAGTCCCACCACTTTGATCCTAAGGGACTAGGAAGTGAACCAGCCAGGCAGATTTTGACTAGTTGACCCTTGAGAGAAAGGAAGAGCAAAGCGAGTCAAAATAGCTGTGGCTTTCAGCTAGCCAACAACTGACAGCACACGAGATATGACAGCACACCAGTAGAAGAAGCAGTGTCTGGATGGAAGCAACAGAACTGTGTCAAAGACTCCAGTCACCAGCAAACACAAAGAGGGCCTCGTTTAACAGGAAGCTGAGCAGGGAACCCCAACTCTACATGGCATCCTTGCCTACATCTCAGCTTCATGAAGGAAGGACATAACTGAGATTGAGTTCAGATACCAGAATTATGTTCCAAGTCTAACAGAGATACTTGCTTGGTAAATGAAGCAAGTGAAAGCTCAGCATTCTTCAGAAGAAAAGAGCACAAGTCCAGAATTCCCACCATGCAACACGCACGATGCTCCCAATACTAGAATTCCCACCATGCAACACGCACGATGCTCCCAATGCTGGAATCAGTATGCACGATGCTCCCAATACTAGAATTCCCACCATGCAACACGCACGATGCTCCCAATGCTGGAATCAGTATGCACGATGCTCCCAATACTAGAATTCTCACCATGCAACAAGCACGATGCTCCCAATACTGGAATGAACAATTTCACAGCATAAGAGAGAAAACAGAAACAGTGCAGCCATTCTTCTTGTTCATTTATCTATTTGCCTTTGGAATGGGATCTTGTTATGGAGCCCAGGTCCAGCCTGGGACTTGAGATCCTCCCTCTTCCTCTCCTCAATGGCTAAGACTTTAGGTGCGCTACCAACAGGCCTCCATGAGCAACCATTCATGAACAGAAGCACAATTAATGGAGACCAATGGTGAGATTACTCAGCTGTTGGAATTAATAAATAAAAATTGTAAAGTTGTTATTGTGAATGTACTCACGGGCCAAAAGGGAAATATGCTCATAATGAATAAAATCTTATTGGAAAAATAAGATTTCATAAATAAAATTCTAGAGCCTAAAAAATGCAATATCTGAAAAAATTAATTTATTTGCCCTAATAACAGAAGTTTCTCTCTGAAGAACAAAGATTGTGAACAAAAACCTAGAAAGGCTCCAGTATGCTTGGTTCAATATCAAAAGACCTTTGATGCATGAAACTGGAGGCCCAAAATAGAGAGAAATAAAAAGGCAGAAAATGAGTTTAAGGAAATAATGCCTGAAATTTTTATGTGATGAAAAACACATAAACAAATTTAAGAAGCTCGGTGAATCCCAGTAATGATATAGTCAAAGAAAGCTGCACCAAAGCATATCATAATTAAACTCTGGAAATCTGAAAAATAATAAGAAAACCATCAAAGAAACTAAGAGGGAAGTGCTATTAGAAATTGGTAAATAATTCAAAATTTTGTCAACTTCTGGTAAAAAAAATAAAAGAAGATAGTGAACAACATTTTCCCATACTAAAAGAAAGAGGGTGAATGTAATCTATAGGTTTTTAATTATTGCATTTATTTGTGTGTATGACTACATATGAGTATAAACACACGTTTCCGTGTATGTGATATGGTATATGTGAGGAGGCCCAGGTTGGTTCTTTCTTACTTTGTGGGTCCTGGGGATCAAACTCAGATCATCAGGCTTGACAACAAGTGCATTTATTTAGTGGGTCATCTCACAGACCTCCCACTTAGAATTCTATATACACTAAAATGCCTTTTAATAGTGAAAGTTAAACAGAAATAGTTTCAAATAAAAGAAAGTTAAGGGTCTGTGTCCTGATCAGATGTGTTCTACAGAAAATGTGAGAGAAAATTCCTCAGGTTGGAGGGAAACAAAGAGTCTCATTAACAGTAGCTATATAGGTAAGTGTGCAATGCTATCATTCTTTTTAATGTTTTTTAACATTTGTAGAATTATTTAAAGCAAAATAACGCAGCATTGCAGTGAGGATTCATAGTGCACATGTGTGGAATACACACACGTATGGCAGCACAGCAATGGGATTCAGTGCTGGGATGGTGCATGGGTCTGTAAGATTGTGGGGATTTTGCAAGTAGCATGGTATAGAGTCAATGACTGCCATAGCCCTTTGGAGGCACTACAGTGAAATACCATAAGCTAGTAGCTTTCAAAAACAGCCAACAGAGCTCACAGATCTTGAGACTAGGAAGTCAAATGTCAAGGAACTGGCAGAGTTGATGCCTAGAGGAAGGACCAGCAGGCTCTCCAGGGTCTTTCATAGGGCACTAATCATCAAGAAGCTCTGCCTTCTGGATGTAGCCCCTTCCCATCTCCTATGTCACCACTGTGGAGATTAGGGGTTCAACACATAAATCTAGGAGGCAGAAACATTCCCACTATAGCAGGAACCTATGACAAAATCCTCAAGGAACCCTCTAAAAATATAACTTACAAATATATATGGTTTATAAAAATGTAAAATTGAATTTTAAAAGTCTGATAAAATAATCAAAAAGTAAATCAGAATAGCAAGGGCAAAGATACAAAACCTAAGAAGACAGAAAAATAATAAAGTGGGAGACTTCAAGCCAGTCATATAAATACTTTTCATTAAATGTGAATAGGAAAATGTGGTACATCTAAACAATGGAGTTCTAGACAGCAGAAAAAAA
>LOJH01038295.1:0-15079 GCA_001685095.1 Ellobius talpinus | reverse complement strand
CCACCATGTGGTTGCTGGGAATTGAACTCAGGACCTTTGGAAGAGCAGTCAGCAAGCAATCTTAACCTCTCAGCCATCTCTCCAGCCCCCCAGGTGGTACACACTTTTAATCCCAGCACTCAGGAGACAGGCAGGTGGCTCTGAGTTTGGGCCCAGCCTGGTCTACATATAGAATTCTAGGCCAGCCAAGGCTACATAGTAAGACCTTGTCTCCAAAACAAAGAAACAAACAAATGAATGAATGAATAAATAGAGTCATTTGAGGAACAGGATTTCCTTACCTTACCGGCTTGGCACAAAATATAGGAAAATGGAGTTACTTTTTTACCCCTCACCCTAGCCACATGATGGTTGCTCTCTGGTCCCTGGAGTGAACAGGTAGAAGGTGTCTGTAAGGACAGGAGCAGCCTATGTGCTCAGAATGTTGGGAAGGGGCGAGGTTTGGTGTCTGGAACTGGAGATGCCTTTAACAAGGCAGGCTAAACATCACCATGTTAGTAGCTGCAAGGATTGTTGTTTGTTTGTTGAGAACCTAGGGGTCAAACCCAGGGTCTTGCATGTGCTTTGGAAACATAGCCCACTTTAGGATAGTTTTAGCATTTTTTATCCAGCCCTCTTCCTTCTGTCTTTTGGCTTTGCACTTACCTTTCCCTTCTGAAAGTTTAATTCTGTCTTGTGTGTGGGTGTTTTGCCTGTGTGTCTGTGCCAGAGAGGGTAGTGGGTCCCCCAGAAGTGGAGTTGCAGATGGCTGTGAGGTGTCCTGTGGGTGCTGGAAATTGAACCAGGTCCTCTAGAAGGGCAGCCGGTCCCTGAGGCATCTCCTCAGACCCTCTCTATTTTCTTCATTCTGTCATTTTCTGTTTCAGGAAAGCCAGTTCCACCTGGTATCCTCCTTCCCTTCTGAGCCTGGAGGCCCAATCTTGGCAGTCGCATCTGGTCGCAGCAGGTTAAAGGTAGCACGAGCCAAGGCCTTCCTTCGGTTTCTGCTCACTGAGAAAAGCTGACTTTGGAGCCAGACTGGCTTTCCACACTGTTCACTTCCAGAATTTTCTTGTTCCCTTTGCTCTGTAACTCAATGACCTTATTGGCCAGGTCTCTCTTGTGCCTATCAGAGTCATTTAAGCAAGGTCCCTGAGGTCAAGAAACCCCTTTGTCCCTCTCAACCGACTCCAACCCCACTATGGAACAACCTCAGGTAGAGCCTCCAGCCCCCAGTAAAGCCAGTAGTGCAGAAACTGTTGAATCTGAAAACCACGAGGCTCCGTCTGAACCAGAGGAGCATGCTCCGGACAGCCCTCAGGACAAGGGTGGCTCAGAGGCCGATGGAGCAGAACAGGAACCGAAAGACCAAGTTTTGCCACCAGCCCAGGATGGGGAAAATCTCGAGTGCCCTCCTCTTGAAGCTAGCTCAAGTCCATGTGGGACATCATTTGAAGTGGAGACAACAGAGACGCCTTCTAGGCCACAGGAACTTCCCCAGTCCCCCAGGACCCAACAGCCTGATCTCGATTTCTACTGTGTCAAGTGGATCCCCTGGAAGGGAGAGCGGACCCCCATCATCACCCAGAGCACCAATGGCCCTTGTCCTCTCCTGGCCATCATGAATATCCTCTTTCTTCAGTGGAAGGTAAGTGCAGAGAACACAGCCAGTGAACTGCGGGGCACTGGGCAATTACGATAGCCTCAGATGCTGGGTGGTGGTGGCAGAGGCAGGAGGATCTCTGTGAGTTTGAGGTCAGCTTAGTCTACAGAGTGAGCTGCAGGACAGCCAGGGCTGTTACATTAGAGAAACCCTGTCTTGAAAAACCAGGGGCGGGGGATGGCCATAGATTTGCCTTTCAAATGTGCTTGGTTCATTCACACAAACGTTCCTTACAATACCATGCTATATAAAGGTTACTGCAATCTCGTGTACACAGGTGTCTTACCTAGTGGGGAATGGTTGGCTGGGCAGATAATGCTGCAGGGTTCCCCTGGGGACTTCTCTCCAGTAACAACATTTTGCAACATTTTGGAAGCTTTTTTTCAGGCTTGCACGCCTGTGGCCAGCCAGGAGGGTGGCTTTGTTGGAGGTCCCAGAAAGTCCTTGAGCGCACTGTCCGGCAAGCCCAGGCCAGCAGCTAGCACTGACAGATGGGCATGTGTGCTGCAAACTTGAGGGTCTATGAAGCCAGAGTCACACGGGGGCCGTCTCTAAGTCCCCTTGTTAATGGGTATCAACACAGAACCCTGAGATACCGTGTCTCAGGAGGAGAGTGATCCTGGGGGCCACTTCTGAACTTCCAGGTTTTTTTTTTTTTTTGCTTTATTCCAGTGGGCATTAGTTTTGCGCTGTTGGGGCTCTCAGCTTCGGGCAGCTTCGCTGAGAAGTCAGTGCTGCCTTGGGGTGGCTCATCAGTGCGTCAGAGCCTCCCTTCTGCCCGGCCTTTACCTCGCAAGCATGTGTGAGTCTAAGTCACACAGAAGAGCTTCACTGGAGTTCCTAACAGGAGAGGAGACCTCATGTGGGGGGTGGGCTAAGAAAATACTGGGAGTCTGCTTCTCTGGCCCTCTTCCCCATCCTGGTTTTTCTCAAGCCAGTCCTAAATTTCCAATCAGTCCCTGCCAGCTCCTTTCCTCATGAGTGCAGTTTACCTCACGCTGGGCGTGCCTGGCAGCACCTCCCGTTTCTTCCCTCGCCCAGCTTTGAGCCCCCCCATGGATCCTACCCCTGAATCTCTCTCCTTTATCTCTCTTTTTGGATTCCTTTTTTGTTTGTTTGCCTTTTGTTGTTTTGCTTTTTGAGGCAGGGTCTCACTGTGTAGCCTTGACAGACTTGAAATTAACTGTAGACCAAGCAGGCTTCAAACTCAGAGATCCACCTGCCTCTGGCTCTCCAGTGCTGGGATTAGAGGCATGCACCATCACCCCCAGCTGCTTTTGGGGGATTGTAAACCAGGCTGGCCTCGCTCCTCCTGCCTCAGCTTCCTGAATACTGGAATTGCAGTCATGAGCCGCCATGCCTACATTGACCCCTCTCTTTCTATGTGTTCCTCCTCCACTGCTAATAGTAAATGCTCACACAGGACCCCCCTTCTCCCTCCAGGTGAAGCTGCCCCCTCAGAAGGAAATGATCACATCAGATGAGCTCATGACACATCTTGGTGAGTGGCTAATGGGGCGGGGGCTCATTTGGAGCTCTGGTGTGGCATTGAGGGCAAGGAGAGTCCGTGTCTTTTCTGTAAAGCTGGAGAGTAAAAGATCAAGGTATCAGAACTTTTGAGTTCTAGCACCAATTCTCCCTGTAGTTACTCCCCTCCCACCCCATTCCTGGTGCTGGAGATCAAACACCAACCTTGACAGCGCTGGGCGAAGATTGTACCACTGATGTACAGCCCTGGCCTCTGTCCTTAGCTTTCAGTCAGGTAGGTCTTTCACCTCTATAAGTCTATTTATTCCTCTGAGAAATTAAAATTCTGGATTAGAGTTTGAAAATCCATGGTCCTGAGGCATTACCCCATTCTCCAGAAGGGGAGGAAGCCAGCTTTTGGGACAACTGGCAGGGTAGGGTAGGCTGATAAGTTTCCTGTCTTACAGGAAACTGCCTCCTATCCATCAAGCCCCAGGAGAAGTCTGAGGGCCTTCAACTTAACTTTCAGCAGGTGAGGCAAGAGGGGCAGTGGACATAGGGGCTGCAGGCTTGCGGGGGACCCTGGACCTACTGAAAAGCCTTTGCGGGTGATTCCCTAACCTTGGTATCTTCTCCCGGGGGGGAATTGGCATCTCCATCCTGAAAAAAAGTTCATTTTTATATTAAATAAAGAGAGAATGACGCAGCCCAGCATAGTATTGTATGCCTTTAATTCCAGCACTTGGGAGGGAGAGGTAGGCAGGTCTCTGAGCTTGAGGCCAAGTCTGGTCTACACAGTGAGTTCCAGGACAGCCAGTGCTATATAGTGAGACCTTGTCTTGGGGGTGAAAAGAGGGGATTAAAATAAACGGGTTGTTAGAAAGCCAGAGACAAAACAACAGGACTTCTGATTTGTTTCTGGGTTGATGGGCGTGAGAGGTAGAGGGTGCTGGACTAGCCATACTTGTCTTGTCCCCCTAGAACGTGGACGACGCGATGACTGTGCTCCCTAAACTGGCTACAGGTCTGGATGTCAATGTGCGATTCACAGGCGTCTCTGACTTTGAGTACACGCCCGAATGCAGCATCTTTGACTTGCTGGGCATTCCTCTGTACCATGGCTGGCTTGTCGATCCACAGGTGAGGACAGGAGGAGTGATAGGATTTGGAGCCTGAACTGGTGCAGAAGTCCTTGAATTTTAATACTGTTGGGTGGAGTCACATACCAATACCAGGAAACCACACACAAATAAGACCAGTTCCTCGGACATCAAGAGTTCAGGAGTCTTTGATCACAATCACAGTCCTAGGGGCTTGGTCCGCTTCCTTCCTTTAAAAATAAAATCCCTTTGTTTCTGTCCCACCCCATCCGACTCCCCAGAGCCCTGAGGCCGTGAGCGCTGTTGGGAAACTGAGTTACAATCAGCTGGTAGAGAAGATCATCACCTGTAAACACTCCAGCGACCCCAACCTCGTAACAGAAGGTGACGCGCGGTGCCCTCTTTCCTTGTGATTGCTTGTGAAGGACAGCTGAGCAACTCCTGCGCTTCCTGCCTCAGCCTTCTGAGCGCTCAGATCACAGATGTGCCTTCGCAACCCCTATCTGTACTGATTGAGTAAATGCAATCAGGCTTTAAGGAGGGGTTTTCATCTCAACAATGAGGACTGGCGTTCTCTAGGATCTCTTATAGCTTAGGCTGGCTTTGTAGCTGAGGGTGATTTTGAACCTCTGATCCTGCCTCCAGCCCCCGAGTACCAGGACCACAAGCATGTATTACCAAGTTTCAACATGTATGTGTATGCCTTGCTGGGAATCAGACCTGGGGCTAAGCATAAAGTCTGAATCTGAACCATATACTAGGGTGGCTTTGCAAAGGGGATTTGGAGGCTCCTGGGGCTTTTTGGGCAAACCTCTTTGTTTTGCTTTGGGGCTTTGCTGAGGTTTAGGGGTTTTAGTTTTGACACAGGGGCTCTCTGTGTAGCCTGTAGCTAACCTGGAACTGCTGTGTGGAGCCTGTTGCCATTGGACTCACAGAGACCAGCCTGCCTCTGCCTCCTGTGTGCTGAGGCTAAAGGAGTGTGCTGCCCCACCCAGGACTGAACTCAGGATCTTGCCCAAAGATCTAAAATTGAGTCAGACTCCCAGCCCTTTTGATTTGTTTTGCTTTTTTCCTTTTGTAGGTTTGGATGTAATCCAAGGCTCACGCATTTTATGCCTTCTGGCAGGTTTGATCGCAGAGCAGTTCCTGGAGACCACTGCCGCGCAGCTGACCTACCACGGCCTGTGTGAGCTTACAGCAACTGCTAAGGAAGACGAACTAAGTGTCTTTTTTCGAAACAACCACTTTAGCACGATGACTAAGCACAAGGTGATGGGGCTTTGGAGGAGGGGAGCAGGAACAATGTCATTTCCCTGAGCCCTTTTCTCTGGGGTCAATGTGTCAGGCAGGATAAAGTGGGCTAAGCCATGGTAACAGATAACCCCTAAAATCCTTGTGGTTATGCCACAAGTGTTTGTTTCCAATTCCTGATGCATGTCCAGTGCAAACTGGCTATATCCTGTCTCACACCATCTTCACTCTGAGACTCAGGGTGACAAAAAAGCCTTTCTATATATTGGAATATATGCAAGAAAAGAGAATGACACAGTGCATTCATTCTTGATGCTTCTGCCTGAAAATGACACTGACCAAAGCAGTTATGAGGAATAAGCCTGTCATCAAGGGCAGGAAAGGGGCAGTAGGACATTAGAACATACAACAGTCTTTCCGAATTAGAAGCAGGAGCTCTCTAGGAATTGAGTAGAAGAGACTGGTCCTGACCATTCCCCTACTCCCCATCCAGACTCTCATTATGCAGCTCTGGCTGGGCTAGAACTCTGTTGGTCTGCCTGCATCCGAGGGCTGGGATTAAAGGTGTGCGCTGTCACCCCTGGCCTTGCCCTGATCTGCTGATCTTCTTGCCTCCAGCTCCCAGGGCCGAAAGATTGTAGTCATGCAACACCATACCCAGTTTTTCTGGTTCTCCAAAGGGCTTATCTCTATAGACATCAGTAAACAGAGCAGAGGAAAGAGTAGGAAGCTGGAGTTGGTGTGGTTCCTTAACTAGGATAATCATAGCACTCACCTGTATTCAAGCATCCTTTCCTGCTCCCCACAGCCACACATATTTAAGAAATATGGGATGTTCCAGTCAGCACACTGATTCTCTTGGTGGCACCTTGGCTGACTGTGAACTGCCTCTGTATCTCCTTTCCCATCTGTGTCTCCTGTCCCATCTGTATGCTCTCCTTTTCAGCTTGTGTAAGGAGTGTGTAAGGAGTGTATAAGGGGTGTGTAAGGGGTTTGTGCTGGGGACCAAATCCAGGGAATGTGGATTCGCCTGGCATTTGAGCTGACGCACACTCCAGCCCTGGCTGTCTCTCTCTTTCGCAGAGCCACTTGTACCTTCTGGTCACTGACCAGGGGTTTCTCCAGGAGGAGCAGGTGATGTGGGAGAGCCTGCATAATGTGGATGGCGACAGTTGCTTTTGTGACTCTGACTTCCACCTCAGTCATTCCCTAGGCAAGAACCATGGAGCAGAAGGTGGGGGCGGCTCTCCAGAGAAGCAGCTGCAGGTGGACCAGGTGTGCGGGGCCCTCAGAGCGGTGCACAATCCATTGGCAGCTTAGCTGTGTCCTATAAGTGAACTTCATGCCTTCTATTGGCTGAAGGCTGCCCCACACAGCCTCTTCATGTTACCCTTCAGTCATTGCCTTGCTTGGGTGTATTTCCTGCCACCACAGATAGTAGACATGACTGTGTTCCACTAGAGAGGGAAGAGCTGGGGAATTTGGAGGAAATATGGTTTGCAATTTAGCCTGAATCTCTACCTTTGGTCTTAGCCTGTCTTGTGACTTGTTTTCTCTCTAGGACTATCTGATTGCTCTGTCCCTGCAGCATCAGCAGCCACAAGGCATGCTGGGCCTTAGTGACCTGGAACTGGCCCAACAACTTCAACAAGAGGAGTATCAACAGCAGCAAGCTGTCCAACCTGTGCAAACAAGGGCGCCTTCGCCCCAGGTGAGCCTGCCCCTCTCTCGGTAGGCAGGGGCACTGGCTTTGCTTGATCCAGAATGCATATGGTTTTTATACAGGTCTCTGCAAGCGTTCCCTCATAAACCCTTCTGAGGCACCCTTTTTGATCTTGACCCTTCGATGTCTTTGACCTCTACCATGGTTATCAGATAACTAGTTTGCTAAATCCCACACAGGGGAGAGGAGCCACATCTGGACGCCCAGCTGGAGAGCGGCGGCAGAGGTCGAAGCTCGAGTCAGACTGTGTTCTGCTCTAACTCTGCCCCATACAGCGTGGACGCACCCCTTCTTTCAGAGGGTGACTGGTTTGCTTGCAGGATCCCCCACACACACCTCAACCCCTGAGGCTTACAGGGTAATTGATGTGCACTGCTGGGGATCAGAGCCAGCAGCCTCCAAGGTCAGACCTTGGTACCGTCCTTGCCCTTCTGTGTTGCTGTCTTCTCTTCTTCCCAGACAGGGCCCTATGGGGACGGCTGGGTGGTCTCTGGTTCCCAGCTCCCTTTCCTGGAGTATTCACATGAATATACAGACCCACGCTGATAGGTGCGGTACCTGAATCTGTGTCCGTGCCTGTCCGGCACCCACAGGCCTGTCTCCGTTTGCTTCAGGGTTTGATTTGGGTTTCTATCTTTATTATTATTTTAATGCCTTCCTAGGGGGCTGGAATAAAATTTCTTTCCTGAGATATGTTGTTTTCCTACCCTGGAGCAGTGGGGTTAAATATTTGACCCAGTTGAAGAATGTGAACCCGGGAGGAGGAGGGAAATCTAGAGGTTGCCTGCCTGTCATTTCTCACAGGCCAGCAGGGGGAGCCCGAACGTGACCACTTCCCTCTTCCCTGGTTTTGATAGTTCTGTGGGAAGTGCTGTTCTCAGCTCTAGCTGGAGATGTGTTTCTAAATCCCTGCATGGACAGATGGATTGGGGGAAAGTTACTGAGACTTCCAAGGCTGGGAGTTTATGTAGATGGCCCTTTGCTAGTTCTGATCCCCTGGTGTCCATTATTGGTTATCTTGCCTAGGATTCCCGGGGAGAAGAGAATAATGAAGTTGAAGGGAGACTCAGGGTGGGATATGCTGATAAATGCTAAGTGCAGCGCTGGGGCAAAACCAGGATTCCTGCTGAATTGCTAAATCCACTTCAAAGATGCCTCCGACTCCAAGGCCTGACCCATGTCCTGACCCACCCAAATTTTAACCAGGAAACTTAAAAAGACAGTGGATTTGCCAAACGGTTCAACTACCAGGGAGATGTTCTGGCTGTGGTATGGATTGATGCATAGGGCAGACACTATCAAAGACATCCTATTACTCCTTCCCAAAATGTAGCTAGAGATGAGGGAAATCCAAGAATATCAAAGAAATTTAGAGGACCAGCCTCAAGAGGAAGTTAGGGTATATGGTGTTCCTTGGGGGTCTCCCACGTGTTCAACCAAACATGGGAATCTCCAGATTCTTGAATGCCATGTCAGGGTGGGTCCGCAAGGTCTCAGATGTCTTCGGCTCTGCACAGGGCCAGGAGGGCCAAGTGACAATCCCCTCTCACTGTATCCTGCAGGTGATGGACTCAGGGTCAGACAAACTCATTACCACCATCATGCTCCAAGCATTGTAACCCTCCCTACCTTGTGCCAAAAAATAGCTCATCGTCAAGACAAGACTCTTATTGCCTGAGGAAAGGTGGGGGAGGGGTGCTAGGACACCAGGGCTCCAGGTTAAGAAATAGCCAACTTTAGTTGAGGTAGCATCCTTTTAGTCCCAGCACTTGGGAAGCAGAGGCAGGTGGCTCTCTGAGTTTGAGGCCAGCCTGGTCTATACGATGAGTTTTAGGACAGCCATGGCTACACAGAGAAACTGTCTTGAAGAGGAGAGAGCTAAGTTTTCACCTGGAGAGAAGAATACAGAGACTTCCCAAATTTCTTCTTGAACTCAGCCCGAATGCTTAGAAGATCGATCTCACTCCGGGAGACAAGGACTCGGGTCAGCACTTGGAAATCAGGCTCAATTTCCTGGAAAAGAGACAGGGGAGCCTGTGGCAGGCGGTTAGGGGTGTTCTCATTAAGGGTGAGAGGTGAATGGCCTGGGTGGGAGGGAGTGGAGGCAAGTTAGTACTGGGGGATCCGATCCAGGGGTGAACATGCTACTTACCACTAAGCTACATCCTCAGGCTTCTCAGGCCTTTTTTCTTTTTTTTTCTTTGAGACAGGAATTCAGTGTGTGTCTTGGACTGGCCTCAAATTCACACAGAGTGCTGGGACTTAGGTATTAGCCACCCTGCTCAGCCAAGATTTATTTCTATGTTTCTGTGTGTACATCTGTGTGAGTGTATGGGACATGTGTGCAGATGCCTGCAGAGGTAGAAGAGGGTCTTATATCCCCTGGAACAGATGTGAACTGCTGGACATGGGTGCCAGGAATCAAGTTTGGGTCCTCTGGAAGAGCAAGAAACTCTTAACCACTAAGCCATCTCTCCAGCTCCGTGTTTTTGAGACAGTGTCTCATATACCCTAGACTGACCGTGGACTCACAGAGATCCACTTACCTCTGCCTCTAGACTGTTTGGATTTAAGGTGTGGGCCACCATGCCTGACAAGCCTTGAACTCGTGATCCGATCCTCTTGTTTTTTTCTTTTCAGGTTCTGGGATTACAAGTGTATGCCTTTTGGCTAGTCTGATTCCTAAAATAATACCTGACATTTATGTCCAAGAATTCTGGTCTCCAAATCTCAATACACTAAGATGTGTGTTTCCTTTTATGTGTGTTCCTCATGGGCTAAGCAAGTCAGTGCTCCACCATGAGCCACTTCTAGCCCACAGATTTGTTTTCATATCAGGAACTGAGACAGATAACCACAGGTCTTCAAAGGAATCCTGGTGTTGACTCATTATAATGAGCCGGACTTCTCAGTTAAGTATATAATAATCTGTTGTCAAGATGGAAATCTCTGAATGACTGAGCAAGGGCGTATATAGACTGTTCATAGGTGCTGAAGGCTTCTCTGTCCACCGAAATGTCGTGACTCCAACCTTTCATATATTACACTTCCTTTTTTATTTTTATTGTTTTTCAAGACAGGGTTTCTCTGTAGTATTGGCCATTCTGGCACTTAATCTGTAGACCAGACTGGCCTTAAACTCAGGGATCTGCCAGCCTCTGCCTCCCCAGTGGATTAAAGGCATGCGCCACCACTGCCCAGATATATATGTGTGTGTGTATATATATATATATTCTCAGAGACCTAATTCATCTAGCAAAATTACTAGATTCTGTCAAATTCAAGTCAAAGTGACCACTTTTTAGATAAATAATACTGCAGACACAATGTAGCCCAGGCTGTTCTGGAACTCCCTATATAGATGCATTTGCCTCCTTTGTGCTGGGATTAAAGGTGTGCACCACCATGCCTGCTCACCAGGCGTCTATTAGAGCGCTGCAGAAATGGCAGGTGGAGCCTGGAGCAAGTTCAGCTCGGGTTCTACCAACAAGCTTTCCCTCAAACTTGAGGATAAATAATAGGAATAAAATCCAGCCAAGGTGGTTGGGCATGGTGGCGCACGCCTTTAATCCTAGCACTTGGGGGAGGCAGAGGCAGAGGGATCTCTGAGTTAGGAGCCAGCCTGGTCTACATAATTTCAGGACAGCCAGGGCTACACAGAGAAACCTTGTCCGGAAAAAACAAATATATAAATCTAGGCAATTGGAGAAAGGAGGCCCAGAGTGCTCGGGACATTGCTCTTTGTTCTTCATATTCTTGATCTAATTGAACAGGGACAATGAGCAGTTGTGAAGGGCAATTGAAACGTGAGTAATGCATCAGAGACAGCTCCAAAGTCCTGGATACCCTGGCTGACCTGGGGTTTACAGTAAGTTTTCACCACCATGCCCGCCAATTATTCTTTATAGAGAGCAATGGTTCTCAACCTGTGGGTTGGCGACCCCTTTGGAGGTCTAAGGACCCTTTCACAGGGGGTCAATTATCAGATATCCTGCATATCAGATATTTACATTATGATTCATAAAAGTAGCAAAATTACACTTATGAAGTAACAATGAATTTTATGGTTGGGGTCACCACAGCATGAGGGTTGCAACATTAGGGAGGGTGAGAACCACTGGTACAGTTAACACCTTCCCCTCTGACAACAAAGCAGGCTCATCTGGTTTTGGTACATAGACATTAAGATAGACTTAAACTTTAGTGCCTTGTGGGTAACTCATGTAGTGCTAACCAGAACTCACTCCCCTGCCCATGACAAGGCAGTCTGTAAACTCAGGGAACACAGTAGCTAGGAGGTTCCACCAGGCTTGGGTCTGAAGGGCAGGACAGGAAGCAGTGTGCCTCTTACCTGAAGGGCTTGGTGAAGTTTGTCAGCGAAGTACAGTGCTGTGTTTTTCATTATGGAAGCTAGAAGCAAAGGTGAGGGTAGAGAGCCATGTCTAGGGCTGCAGCTTCCCATTCCAGTAAAAATCCCTCCGTACATCCTGAGTAGATGCTTACCCAGGCTGAGCAGAGCCCGCTGAGCATCTCCGTGGAAACAGTTGCGGACAGCATCCTCTAATTCTTGCCCAGTGCATCTCCGGTACTGATCAAACACTTTGGTATGTGTAGGGAGTGGTTAGAAAGGTAAGTTGGTGTGTGGGGCTGTTACCACAGGAAGGGTGACCCCCCCACTGGCTGTTACACTCATCAGTAGAGCAAGCTGGGTGGGGATAAGGAAGCTTTGGTACCTCGGATGAGGTGTTCAGGGCTGCGTTGTGTAAAGATCAGGACCCATTGACCTGCTGTACTGGATCCTCTGGTCTGCTGGAGTGCCTAGGGAAGAGGAAGGAATCAGTGAGGAGTGGGGCAGGATCACAGTTTGGAGCCTGGAAACCATGGTTATGATGTACCCAGAAAATCTACTGTGGTGAAGGAAATGGGACATAGGGTGAAAAAGGATAGTGCAGAGGCAGGAGGATCTCTACGTTGGAGGTCAGCCTGGTCTACATCAGTTCTAGGACAGCCAGAGAGACCCTGACTCAAAGAAAAATAAACAATAATAAAAAGAGGCAGGATTGCCGGGTGGTGGTGGCAGCGTATGCACTTGAGAGGCTGGAACTTAATCCTCTGTGAGTTATGGAGGTCAGCTTGGTCTACAGAGCAAGTTCCAGGACAGGCTCCAAAGCTATATAGAAACCCTGTCTCAAAAAAACAAAACAAAACAGAAGATTAAGAAAGGGGCTCAGCTCAACTGCTCTCACAAGAATCTGATCCCCACGATGAGGGCTAAGGCTTGCTTGATCCAGTGCCCACAGGAGGAGAATCGCCAGCAGATGAGATTGGATTCTGTGAACTCAGGAGGCAGAGGCAAAGAAGGCAGCAACAGGCTTGCAGCACAGATCGGTACACAGGATCTCGGCCCAGGAGGAGTCTGTACAAACGCAAGTCCTTTTGCTCACCTGGACATCTTGTTCTTCCAAGTTGTAGTCAATGACTCCAGAGTAGCTCTCGCGGCCCCCCTAAGTGGAGACACTTTTCTCAGGAGGTTTCATGGAAGGGCGGTTTTGTCCAGACTCATCCTGCTCACAGGACAGCAGAGCTCCCTGCCCTGGCCGGTCCCCAGTCCCTTCCCTCTCAGGCCAAGCCTTACCTTGCTCAGGGCCAGAAGCAGGTCCTGCAAGATGCCACTGGTCTCAGTTCTGATATCTTCCTCAGCCTCCACCTGGAAATCTGGGGCAGAGGCAGGAGCCTTTGACTCATGAATTTTCCCTGGGTAGGTAGCTTTAGGACTTGTCAGGTGCCTGGCCAACTGGGCCCTAACAGTTCTCCTTCCTTTTTTCCCTAAGATTTCATGTTTTTATTTATGTGTATGGGGGGGTGCCCAAGGAGACTAGAGATATGCTTGGAGCTGAGGCTGCAGAGGGCTGTGAGCCTCCATGCGGGTGCTGGGAACCGAACCCAGGTCTCCTTGTGCTCTCAGCTGCTGAGCTGTCAACTCTAGCCCCCTAGCCGCCCATCCATCTCCTCTGCAGAGTGCCTTGCTGACTGATGGTGCCCAGAATGGAAGCCATGGGCGCCATCAAGGCCACTCTGAAAACGTTCCTAGGCTGTGAGTACTGGAAGTGGCTTCATCTGCAAATCTTCCCACTGGGAATCCCACCCATCACTAGGCAACCAGAAGTCACTAGAGACAGGGAAGCCCAGATTGTGAAGCAAGCTGGTTAGGGCCTAGCCCTCAGCAGTGTTTAAGAAGTGATGTGTGAGGTAGAGTAAGGAGCAGAGAGTGAGCAAGAGCGGGAAGAGCAACAGTGAAGACTGTTGTGCAGAAACCCCGGGTTCAATCTCTAGTACAGGAAGAAGGGAGGAAGGAAGAGAAAACAAAAAGTGTCAGCCATGGAGGCCCAGCACTTGGGGTTGAGGCATGAAGATCATGAATTCAAAATATTTCATCCACAGGAAACTATGATGTCCCAGAATAGGGGAAAAATAGAAAGAAAGGGTGGAAAAGAAAGATGAAAACAGAACCAAGAGGGGTTGCTGGAGGTCAGAGAGGGTTGAGGGCATAGACCAGCATTCAGCTGAGAGCTGGAGGTCAGAGAGGGTTGAGGGCATAGACCAGCATTCAGCTGAGAGCTGGAGGTCAGAGAGGGTTGAGGGCATAGACCAGCATTCGGCTGAGAGCTGAAGAGAAAGAGGGCCTGTGACCACAATGGGGTGAGATGAGGTGCCGAAAGCCGCTTATTAGTAGGTGAGTCAGGGTCTGATAGGTGACAGCAGGACTTAGGTCACCACCTGTCCCCCAGGCAGCAGCAAGGGGCTGGGAAGGTAACAAGGGAACTTTGGGACTGTTGGCGCCTAATGTCATCACTGGGAAATTGGCCCTAGGGCTCTAGACTAAGTTAATCATTGTTTCTCTTTCTTTAATGACCACATATGGCTCTTTCCCCTGGGGAGACTGAGGCACTGGAGTAGTGGGGGGGGGAGGGTGCTGGGAGCAGAGACCTTAAGGGAATAGAATTTGGTCAGTCAGGGTCCCAGATCTGTAAGCACTGAAGTGATTGTTGCAATACCCTTCAGCTCTTGGGCTCTTGGGCACCCCTCACACATTCTTACCATGCTTATATACTGCCAGGCACTCCTGCAGTTGGGGTGCTGCTTGGGTGGCCAGAATTTCCAAGGCTACATCTTCAGCAGAACCTGAGGCCTACAAGAGATTGTGAGGCCACTTGACACTGGGCCATAGCATTAGCCCCGCAAGATGGCAGACGGGGTTAGAGAGCAGGCGCCAGCCCCTTCTCCATCTGAGCCCCAATCGGGTAGAGAGGCTGCTAGGCCCACTCTCTGGAGAGGTCAGTGTTAGTTAGCTGTCCTTCCTTTCTCAGTTGGTGTCCTTGTTCCCCAGACAACCCAGCAATTGTCCCCCCACCCCGTACCTTCAAGGCTGTCCTAAATTCTTGGGCGTCAGACTGGGCTGCAGGCCGTAGGAGAGCCACCACAATTTTCTCCAGGTTGCCAGACAGTGCTGCCTGCAAGGACTTCAGGAGGTCCTACATAAATGGGCCCAGACAGACAGACAGACAGAGGCATGGGTCCAGGAAGGCCCCAGAATCATGGCAATCTGATTTTTATCAGAGGCCTGGCCACCAAGTCCGTGATTAGCCCGGAGGACGGGGCTGGCCATGGCTGGATCCCAAGTCCTCCAGGGGTCTCCACCCTGCCCATAGCTCCTGGAAAGTCAGTGGTCCCACCTGTTTGGTACGCTCTTGGAAGGCTCGAGAAATTAACTGTCTTTGCTCTCTGCTCCGATTGGTCAGTACATCTACAATGGTGCTGTGGTCCACACCTGAACCAAGAGACAAAACCAGGGGCTGGAGAGATGGCTCAGAGGTTAAGAGCATTGCCTGCTCTTCC
>LOJH01038294.1:9777-24856 GCA_001685095.1 Ellobius talpinus | reverse complement strand
AAGGAAGGAAGGAAGGAAGGATATTTTGGGACAGTTAGTAGAGAATGACATACCATTTTCCTGTGTCTTGTTGTCATGTCTGAGTCTTGCATGTCCTCATCTGCGCTACACTTCTTCCTTGAATTGCTTCCCCTTGCTCCTATGCCTCACTAAGACTTGTGTCCCCTGAGACCTTTAATCTTGCAGATAACACCACTGTAATCTTCCATGTACAAAATGCTGAGCTGGACATTCTACTGCTTAACTCTCTCCTCTCCTCTCCTTCCCTGCTTTGAGACAGAACATGGCTATGTAGCAGGGACTCGCCTGGAATTCACAATGTGGAGTAGGCTTGAATCTTTCTTGTGACAGTCCTGTACTCTGCTTTCAGAGAGTTGGGACGACAATCATTGGACACTGTGGTAAGACTTTCACATTTAGCATTGGTTCCTTATGGCCTCAGAAGTCTTTGTGTGTTTTTAAAGGTATCAATGTCTTCATTGAATTTCCTACATCTAGAGCCTACAACGAGGCATGTTCCTTGGAAAGCAGCAGTGGAGAGAATGGCTGTCTCTTCTGATTGTTCTGAATTAGAACCTTCTTCCATTGCCTGATTTGTGACTTGCATTTGTGAATCAGACTTTCCTGTTGGGAATCAAACAATTCACAATTTACTATCATAAAACATAAAACACTCTAATCTCATAAATCCCAACATCCTAATTACAAGAATGGCCAGTGACTTTTCCATACTCTTGTGGAAGATCTGTTCTTCATGGCTTCTCACATGTATGGATCCAGGGCTGGGATGGCAGAAAGGTAGGTTCAAGCAGATTGTCAACCAGTATAACTCCTTCTGGCCACTCAAGCATGGCAATGTCCAGGTAGATGCATATTTCATTGGGAACTCAGGTGCCCAAAAAATGGGTTCCGGAAATCAAAAAGATGTGCTTGGCCTTTTGGGACATAGCTTCAGGAGTCACATAATGTCACTGTCATTGTCATCTGCTGCTCAAAGTGAGATTTAAGAGAAGGGACATAAGATATTTCCATGGTTTAATGACAGCAAATCTTAGACATCATTACTATTTCCATGAATATTTTTAAAGCAGAAGGGCTAGGTGGGCAAGATGGCTCAGCTTATAAAGGTACTTGCTGTCAAGCCTGAAGATCAGAGCTCTATTTCCTGGTGGAAGAAGAGAGTAGACTCCTGAAAGTTGTACTCTGACTCCTACATGGATGATGTGGCATGTGCCCTTCTTCACACAATATATTTAAATGTAATTTAAAAAGATTAAAAGTATCTCCCCCCCAAAACCCAGGAGGACAAAGCTGGGCATAGTGGAAATCCTAGCACCTAAGAGGCAGAGGCAGGAGGATCAGGAGTTCAAGTCATTCTTCTATACAAATGAAATTTAAGGCTAGCCTGGGCCACACAAGACACCATCTCAAAAACCAAAACCAAAAAACAACCAACCAAATAAACAGAATGCAAAGAGAAATCTGGGTGGGGGATACATATTCCCATAGTTCCAGAAGTCATGAAGCTTTGGCAGAATGGACTCAAGTTGGAGGCCTATCAAGAAGGATAAGAAGTTGAAGGTGACACTACATATGAAGCTGCCAATAGTCAGGAAGTAGACACTCTGTCTTAGCTGCTTGTGTTGTTCATGGATACTGCTTGCTGGTTCTTCAGCTTGGAATTCTTACCTTCCTCACTATCTGAAGAAGACACAGATGGATCCATGCCTCCTCAGGCTGTATTGGACTCACTTTTGGGATGGTGTTGACCTCCACAGTGCTCCATGACCATCAGTTTGTGTGTTTGTATCCCCTGCTAGTCTGAGGCTTTTGAGGTAAGGACAGAGAACTGGAGGGTCTCTAGAATACACCACAGTGTCAGGAAAGTGGACAAATGCACATGATTATTCTTGGAAGACAAGGACTGGAGATAAGACAAGATGATCTAATGTCCTGATTTTTTCACATGTGCTGTTGCCACACAAGTTAATGGGGCCTCGTTTTGTTCTCAAAGTGTCCTGATTTGGGGAGTAGATTAAAGACTAATTAAAAAAAAAACTTCCTGCAGGCTCTAGAATGCTGGTGAAGACGTGCTCGTTGGACTGCCTCTCCTAGCAGAGCAAGACTGTTGATGGGTGGCAATGGGGCCTGAAAAAGTCACCTTTCACAAGAGTATTGGGGAGGCAGTTGAGAGAAACAGCCCTTATGACCTCACAGGAGCCCATCTATGAGTGTTGAGTCACTGAAGGCCTTTCCCGAAAGTGAGTTAAGACACAAAGGCTCACTGACTCAAGCAGTGTGGGGTTCTGCAACAGACTACCTGTTCAGGTTTGACTCTCATTGGGAACGTGTCTTTGGGGGGAGCTGCCATTTTTGCTCTTCTTTGCTGCCAATCTCTAGGCCTTAGGAGTGCCTCCCTGGTGTAGGGGATTGTTCTGTTGAATGTTCTCAGGGATTCTCTAGGTTGAGTTGGAGATGGAAGAAAATTGGCCAGGACTGACTCACCATGCGCTCACCTCTGATGTTCACCTTTCCCTGGAAAAACAGGTTTAGAAAATCCTGGAAATCAGCTTGTCAGGGTTGTCCTGATGACTTCAGAAGAATGTGTCAGCATCTTGGCTGACCCTGCCAGTCCCCTGATTTTTGGAAGAGAGAATAGGGACTTTCTTTTTCCCCTTTTGGTTGGTCTTCTTCAATGTTAAGATGTCATATCTGATTTTTTAAAAAATTACTAATGTGACAATGTAAAAATAAGTTAAAAGATTATCTATCTATCATGTATGTCTGTGTGAGTATATCTATCTATCTATCTATCATCTATGTGTGAGTGTATGTATGTATGTGTATGTGTATGGGATTCTTCCCAAATCAGGCCTTGTGTTTCTTGGCTAAGCCAGAAGCCAGCAAGTCTCCTGCCATCCCTTTGTCTCTGCCCTCTTCAAAGCTAAGATCACAGGCATTGCCCACTGCCTGGATTGTTATGTAGGTGCTGGAATTCAAATCTTGGTCATCATGAGTGTGCAGTAAGAACTCTTATTCTCTGGGCCCTTTCTCCAGCCCCATGTGGCAATTTGTCTCGACAGTGATCTTAAAACACTGCATACACATTTTAGGCACCTGCCAAGTGCTTTGAAAATAACAACAAAACCGTTCCACTCATCCCCAACCCACCAAAGATGGAGGATTGCCCATCCCCTTTATACACCAGTGGACTCAGCATGCCATAACCCTTCCCACCCGTCTTACTAGTTCCTCAAAAACTGGAAACAGGTTTCCTTTCTTGTCTCTTTCCTGTCTTGGTTTCTCTCAAATACATCAGAATCCTAAAGGAGCAAGCTGTTGATAATGCTGGCTGATTTGCTAGTTATCTGCTCCAAAATGGTAGGCGTTTGAATCTTAAGAGATGTGAATGTGATATAGACCCCCTTTTAAGTCTTGAAAACATCACCTAGTTCAACATGAAGAAAAATGATAGGCATATTGGAGTTGTCATTCTGAAAGTCAGTCCATGGGCTTTTGAAACTGGAGGGAGCTTTGCTCAACATTTGTTCAAAAGGAGGGGATGGCAGTGTTTGACATGTTAGGCATATTGTGACTACTGGAATGTTCTTTGGTTGATTTCTGGCATCCTAAATTTTCCTGATTTTCATATTTATATATACATATATATATATGAATGAAAATTTATATATATATTTGAATTTGATATGAAAATAAGACACACATACTGAATAAGTATAAAATGGGCCTACAAAACATAGAAGTTCTTTATCATGAATTCAAGTCTGATTTTATCATAAAGAATATTTCCTTTGCCTGGTCTGGTGATATAAGCCTGTAATCCCAGAATTATGGGAGTCTGAGACAGTAGGATGGAAAGTTTGAGTCTACTTGTGCTACAGAATGAGTTCAAGGAAGTGTCAGGGAAAACTGGTGAGATGTTATCTCAATAAATAAATAAATAAATAATCAATCAATCAATAATAGATTGAGGTCAAGGAGATGGCTCAGGGGGTACCAGGATCCAGGGTTGAAGGAAGAGAATAACCCCCCCAAATTTTCTCTAATCTCCACATGTGCACCATGGGCACACATATGCCAGTGTACAACACATGCACACACGCACACACAAATATTTCCTTTTAGTTGGTAGTTTACACCTATAAACCCAGTACTCATAGGGATTGCCTTACATTCAAGGATAGCATGGGCTATTGAGTAGGATCCTGTTGAGAGCAAGAGTGAGATCACTAGCCAAAGAGATCTCCATTTTCAAGTTCTTTAATACCTGCCATGAATAATTGGCCAAAGAAGAAGTGTGTGTGTGTGTTTTAGTCTTGAACACCTAAATTGTCAAATGCATGTATATACAAATATATATTGTTTTTGAAACAGGGTCTTAACATATAGCTCAGATTGACCTTGAACTCACATAGATTTGTCTGCCTCTGCCTCTAGAGGCAACTTAAGTATTTGGATTAAAGGCATGTACCACCAGGGGCCCAGTAAATTGCCAGATAGTATATGTGTAGGGGCCATTCAAAGTAGAATCATAAAAATCACAGATAGAAAATTTGAATTTGGTCATCTGTCTCCTTTCTCAGTACAGGTTCTTTCCTTACCAAATACTCTCATTATTACCACTTCCCTGGGAAGATTAGTTCATAAAACAGGGGGCTTTGCTCTGGGTGTAAAGGACTGTGTGTGTGTGCGCGCGCACACACACACACCAAATCCCTTACGGTAAAAGGGGACACAGAGCATCAAGACCTTCACAACCCCCACAGGGCCATTCCAAAGAAGCAGCAGCAACAATCACTTTCTTACATTTCCAATTCAATTGAACAATGATTCTCTTTTCCAAAGAACTGAGGGGGATTCTGGTTTTCCTGAAGAGTAAGGTTTTGTGTGTGTGTGTGTGTGTGTGTGTGTGTGTGTGTGTGTGTGAGTGAAGACTTCCTGTACTCTCTGACCTGTGCTTCTACTCACTTTTTAGCTCTAGGCGTCTTACCTCTCCCATCTTTTCCTGTTAGGAAGCAGAAGGTAGCTGTCTATACACAGCTCACAGGGCACTGCGGCCAGGTGTGCTTTCCCTCACCTATAACCCTGGCCCTCAAGATGCTGAATGGGAAGACTGTGAGCTCTCAGCTGGTCTGGGCTACACAGAAAGACTCTGTCTCAAATCTGAAATCAAGAGAGCCCACTAGGCACAAAGCTCCAAAGAACAATTTGAGAAACAGGCTCCATGCGCATTTGATAGGTTTAAGTAGTTTTATTAAACCTATTTTGTTTGTGGAAATGGTGAAAAGATACTCTATGACTCTGGGCATTTCTTTTTAAATCTTTTCATTAAAATAAAATTTTCTATTTACTTATAATTGTGTATGCGTTCCTGTGGGGTATGTGTGTGTGTGTGTGTGTGTGTGTGTGTGTACAATCGGAATACAACTTTTTTGGGTTCTGTTCTCCCCATGCATCTTTACTTGGGATCTGGGAGTGAACTCAAGGTGGTCATACTTGCAGACCAAGCCCCTTTATCTTTACTACAGAGTCATCTTACCAGCCCGACTTACCAGATTGAGGGCATTTCTCTGACACATTTTCTAATCAGAAAACTAGATTAGAAAAGTTCCCTAAATATATTTCAAAGTTGTTATAAAAAATATTAGCCCTCCCCCCCTTGGGATCACTTTTGAGACCAGCAGCCACTTACTGGGAAAAGATCAGATTGAAGGAGCTGCTCGGTGTGGTCTTGGGTAATCTAGACATTGATTTCAGTGAGTTAGCCTATGTCCTGTGTCCATTCTAGCCTCACACTCCATGACACACTGGACCTTTCCAGTCTGACATAGCCTTGGCCCCCACTCTCCTCTGCTGAGCACTACACAGCCAGGGCAAAGGCAAAGGCTGGCCAGCTAGCGCAGGAACTTCGTTGGCTAATTGAGGGGTGAATCTGTGCAGTTTAGAAGGACACTAATAAGAGCTGTCACACACAGAAGATGAATTTTCTTCCTGTTGTTTTGCTGGTCTTTTGTTCGTCTTGAGACACAGTCTCACCTTGTAGCCTCGTTTGCCCTCTAATTCATAACCTTCTTGCTTCAGCTTCCTGAGCACTGTAAATTACAAGGGGGTGCCAGCATGCCTAGCTTAGAAGGCATAGTTTAGAAATGTCAGATCACAGCAAAAATGAAACAAACAAAAGCAAAAAACCAGTGACTTTGAGTTTATGTATTTTAGTCTATTGTAGCTTCAAAAATCATTTAAAATTAGAAGAATTCTCTATAGGTTCCTGCACGGTTAGTGGTTGAGTCCCTGTTACACCAGGTGGAAGACATCAACTTTGCTCTGAACACAATTTTGTAAAAGAATATATTTAAAACTGAGGCTATTCCATCTTGTTTGACATTCATAATTGGTATGCTTTCGGTTTATGTAATCTTTGTATGCCTGAGTATGCGTGGTGGAGGATGGGTGAGAGATACCGGAAGAAGGGGATGGTGGGCAGACAAGGAGCAGCAGTGCCAGGTTTGGAGTCCCCCCTGCAGTGGAACAAGGGCATCAGCAGTTTAGAAGGGGAAGTAAGGATCAACCCAAACAGCTGATGCTGAGATCTGTCGGTAACTGTCCGGAGTGGGGGACGGAAGTACAGAAGCCTGACTTCCCATGGAGGTTTTTCTTTCTCCCTTTGACCACGGTTAGCAGTCCACGGTTTCCCCACCCCATTGCCCAGTTCCCTGAGAAGACCCTCATCCCTTTCCTCATCCCTTCTGAGGCTTATCTGTTGTGGCCAGGCAGTTCCACAGTGGAGATATGCAAATGCTGAAGCACTACCGAACCTCCCAGAATCATTCAAAACATTTGTACTCAACATGGGCGGAAGAAGCCAGCACAATGCATTGCAGTCTTTCTAAGTTTGTTCTCGTGGGCTTATTTTACTCTGCTGACTTAGAACTGACAGGGAAAACCCCTGCCGTCCTGTGCAAGCTCTTTTTTTAATACTTCCCCTCCAGACAAGGCAGAGCAAGGGTAACTGAGACACCCAATTCTTTGAGATATCTTTTAGCCACTTTGTTTTACTCTTTAATACACTGTTCATGAAAAGTCACATAAGTACATAAGAATGCCAGGCTGCCTCGTTTACACTTTGGCCCACATCTCCTCTTTGTCAATCAAAACTGGAATCACAACCCATTAAGATGGTTACAATCAAAACCAGAATGAAGCCCAAAACTCCCAAGTGCTGGAGGGGATGTGGAGAAAGTAAGATTCTGTGCATTGCTGTGGGAATGCCTATTGACAACAGTATGATGGTTCTCCAAAAGTTAAAAATAAGTCAGGCAGTGGTGGCACATGGTTTTAATCCTAGCCCTCGGGAGCAGAGGCAGGCGCATCGCTGAATTCAAGGTCAGCCTGGTCTACGGAGCAAGTTCCAGGACAGCCAGGGCTACATGGAGAGACCCTGCCCCCCAAAACAACAACAACAACAACAACAACAACAACAAGACAAGTTAAAAATGGGCCAGACATGGCAGAACATGTCTGTAATTCCAGCATTCGAGAAGCAAAGGGAGGGTGGCCACCCGTCCTAGGCCAGTCTGGCTTGGTAGTAGGGCTGAAGCCAGCCTAGGTTATATAATGAGAATGCCTTTAAAAAGAAAAGGAAAGAAAAGAAAAATTTAAGAATATTAAGTCATGATGTAACTTTTGATTTTGAGTACATATCCCAAAGAATTGGAAAGTGGAAGCCAAGACCATGCTGTACTTGAACTCACAGCAGTCTTCCCAGCCTCAAACTCCCTCGTGCTGGAATTTAAGGCATGAGAGATTGTGCCCAGCTTGAGATTTTTCTATACTCTTGTTCACCAACAACATTAAAACAGCCAAGAGGTAGAAGAAACTTAAGGATCTGCTGACAGACAAATACTTGAATAACTGTGACTCAGACCCATGGAGATGGTCTTTCATCTCCGAGCAGGACAGACGTTCTGATGTCTGCTACTAAGGTGAAGGAAAGTGATAGTCATAAGACTCAGTGAAATTAGCTAGTCAAGGAAAGTCACACCTGCACGTGGCCCTGAAGCGGTCAAATGCATGGAGGCAGAAGTGGAGTACTGGTTGTCAGGGGCTGGAGGGATTAGGAAGTGAAAGAGTTGGTTAATGGCTTGAGACCTTCAGATAGCAAGACGGAGAGAGGGGGATCACGAGCTTGAGACCAAACCGGCTAAATAGTGAGGCCCAGTGCTGAGATGAAAAGCTGTTTTATTCAGGCAGAAAAGATGAAAAGCTGTTGAAATGATTGGTGATGACGGCTACAGAACAATGCAATAATGCACATAAAGTTTTCTGTTGTATGCATTTTACAATTAAAACTAATTTAAAAATAGCTAAGAGGCTTGCATGATGGCTCACTATAAAGGTGCTTGCTGCCAAACCTAATGGCATAAATTCCAGTCCCAGAACACACATGACAGAAGGAGAGAATCATTCCTGAAAGTTATCCTATTACCTCCACACATATACCATGTACATGCTTATGCTTACACACACACACACACACACACACACACACACACACGATGAAACCTTTTAAGAAGTAGATGGGATTGTACCTTAGAGGAGAACACATGCTTAGTTTGAGAAGGGCTATACTTTTAGTCCTCAGCATCTCCTTGCTCCCCGAAATAAATCCAAAATAGAACCTCAAGTCTGATTGCTTCATGTCATCACCAATGTCAATATAAAAGAACAGCAGATACATTCCGGGGAATTAGAATCTGAGGGTGTGGACCACATGATCTCTGCACCCCCATCTCCCTCTGCTAGACAAGGTCTGCAGTAACCTTTGGTGATGTTGAATGATTCCAGCAGCACAGGTGGTTGTGGAACAATTGTCACTTTGTCCTGTTTGAGCTAGAGAGAGTGATGGAACACAAACCAGGAGTGTTGTCTCTGTCGTCTAATTAGATGGTACACCCTGAGATGGAAGGTTGATGCTTGGTGCTCACCTCTGCTACGTCTTCGTCAAAGCTCACACAAATGACTTTTGACAAAGCAAACTCACTGATTTGGAGAAAAACGTCCATGGTAATTGAATCAACACAAAGAGGCCTTCAAAACACACGCTGTGATATGCATCTTCTGACATCGAGGTTACCAGGCCAGTGGTAGCATGGGTTATTAGTAAAGAAAGCTGTGATTATTAAGGAGACTGTTTGGCAATAGGAAATAGCAGTAAGCAGGCTTTGATTTCGGCCTCCTCCTCAGCGGCCCACACATATAATGATATCTTCTTACACTACTCTAAGATGGTGTTGGGGGTGGGGGGATGAGTGTGATTATCTTGACTTTATAGAAGGTGAAACTGAAGCCCAGGAAATCATTTGCGTTCAGGACTGTGACTCACTGGCAGGGTTGAAGTAGAAAACAGGCTTCTAGGCTCCTAGATCCAGGCAGGGCCTTCTGGCTCTAAATAGGTGGCTTCTGTTCTGCTGATTCTGTTCCACAAGGCCAAGCCCCGCAGGTTCCAAACAGGAAATGCTTGCACCCCTGTGATTGTTGTAAGCAGAGAAACCCTGTGTTGTGGTGTCCCTGCCGGAGCTGAGAAACTGCGGTGTTGGAGTATCAAGGGTTTTTTTTTTTTTTTTGACTGTCTTACTTCACTCTTCCTGACCATTTGAACGAGGAAAAGAAAGAGAAAGAAAAAAAAACTAGAATTTCCGTGCACTCCTTTTTCTTGGGGCAGAGGCCCCTCGTAAGTGCAGTACTGTTTAAGTGTTTCCTCTGTGCCAGGGAGAGACCACCCCGTGACCCAGAAATGTGGTTTCGCAACATACAGATGGAAGGTTTCAGAAGTCCTCAGCTGGGGCGGCTAAATATGACTGAGACAACCCAATCCCAGAGATAAAGGTCAGACCTATTTTAATCTCTCAGTGAGGCTATTAGTCCGAAACAAGGTCCTCCTTGTCTGATTTCCCGCTATTTTCAGTGATTCCCAAACCCACATCTCTTTCATCTGAGAGAGCAGAGACACATCTACTCTTTCAGATTTGTTTGGGAGTTAAAATAGTTCCCATCCTCATCCGCCTTGGACTGTTTTCTGACAACCATAGGATTCTTCAGGCTGGGAGCCTGGGGGATCCCCTGGGTATTTCATCTGGACAGCTTGGAATGGGAGCCCTTAGGGAAAGAAGCTGGAATGAAGCAGGAAGTGGGTCTGGAGCTGGCTGGGAAGACCCCATCTTGTCTCTAGTCAATAGCCTTGAGGGCAAGTAACTCCTGGAAGAGAGGACCAACGCCCTACAATGCCAGTCGTAGCCACGCTTTTTCCTACTGTCTCTGAAATGTACACTCACACCCATGTTTTGCAGTAACATTTGGTAGAATTAAGTGAATGAAGTGTGTTGCTCTCTTAACACAGCTTAGTCCTTGAGTTACTGGGCACCGGTTTGGCTTAGTGTTTATGAGATCTGTTTAGTGGACACTGCTTCATAGAAACCTGCATAGCCAGTTTTCAGCTTTGCTGTTTTCTAACTGCCATTGGTTTTACACGTCTGTTCTGCTGGGCTGGGAATTGAACTCAGGGCCTCAGGCATGCTAGGCAAGGGTTCCACCACTGAGTCACTTCTCCAGCCATACTGTGTTTTCAAATTTAATCATTTGTAACTCTATTCTCCAGGGGAATCTCAAACTCTCTCAAATCTCTCTTTTTAATTGATTAACACCTCAGCCTGATATGGTCAGAGGAGAGTGTGAGAAATGAGCTAGGCTTAGTCTCCAGGGCATCTGCCTCATGTGTTCATGATGACGAGCTCCTCCAAGTTCTGCCTGGTGCACACACAGGCTGTTATCTAACTAAATCTGCATAAGAATCCTTTGAGATCATTTTGCAGAACTCAAAACAAGAGTCCGGATGTGAGGCAATTTTCCTCAAGTCTCACAGTTTCGATTTAGGATTCCATCTCAGATCTCCAGACCTAGAAATGCTTCTTCTGAAGCCGGAAGTGAATGCCGCAGTGTCCACTTCAAGCCGCTGCCTGGCGGATAACATAAAATCACGTGCTTTCTTCTCCTTCTGGCTGTCTTTTTGAGAGCAGCCAGTCCCTGAAGTCGGTGAGAATTTGGGGGGACTGCTCTTTTGTTTCTAAGAGGAAGTGTGAACTTTGTGATCCCTCACATTCTCACCACTTCCCTAAATCAAAGGACGAAACAGTCTCTCAAGACCATGGCTCCGGGGCATGTTTTTGTACCAAGAGGTCACAACCAAAGACCCTCCAGCTTGCCAGGAGGAGGTGGTAGAAGAGAGCATTGTCACAAAAATGCCAGGAATTGTAAAAATAAATAAATAAATAAATAAATAAATAAATAATAAGCAAGCGGTTTTGAGGGGGAAGGTAAGAAAGAATCAAGGTTCTGTTTGAGTTCTGACCCAAATCTGCTGCTTCAGCTTGAACACTCCAGTGAAAGATGGAAAGCATCTGGGTTCCTTTGTGTCAACACTCCACCAACAAGGTAGAATCACAACCTGGCTGCCTCCACCCCTTCTCTCTCTGAGCTCTGCAATGGTTTGCATGTGGAGCTTTTGCTGTGAGCTGTGGTGACACTCTAGGGCAAGTTGGAGAGTTTAGCCAATTCCCTGGCTGAACTTCCTTCAGTTCCAAAGGACAGTGATCTGACTTTAGTTGTGTAGTAAAAGTATTTGGGAGACTGAAGTATTCACGCACATCTGTATCGTTTCTTTGCATAAACAGAGTGACTTTGCGGTTAGGCCACTTCTGTTGAACCTTCAAGGTTCTTGGTTATAAGATTTATCCCTGATTATATAATGGCTTCACGATCCATGGGGAGGAAGGGCTGAGATGTGTTTATTTAAGTCACAGACAAGGCTGGAGATAGACCTCACAGGCGTTCTCAAATCTGCACAGAAGACTCACCTTGAGATTTTTGTTTGTTTGTTTTGTTTTTGTTTTTTCAAGACAGGATTTCTCTGTGTATCTGGGTAAACTGGCTGTCCCAGAACTCACTCTGTAGACCAGGCTGACCTCAAACACAGGGATCTGCCTGCCTCTGCTTCCTGAGAGCTGGGATTAAGGGTGTACACCACCACCACCGCCGGCTTCACCTCCTGAGATGGAATTTGGATGAGGTATTTCCTTTCTTTTTCCGCTTCAGTATTTAACATTAGGTTTATACATTATTCATAAAATCTACTAGCAGACAAAGAATTAGGATTCTTTATGGCTTTTTTTTGTTTTTTCCTTTTCAATGCAGTTTGTTTTCTTTGCTTCTCTTTCTTTTCCTCCCTCATCTGGTGCTCTTTTGTGTCCTTCTGCTCCCAGTGGCTTCCTTTCCACTTTCCTGTGGCTTGACCTTTGGCCCTGCTCCTTTCTCACCCACATTTGTTCAGGCTCCTCCTACCCAGTGGCACGTTGATCCCCGCTCACACTCACTCTCCCTCATTTATAAGCAGAGAAACCTTAAATTAGGATCCACACAGAAGAATCTTCACCTCACTTAACAGGATACTTTTGGCAGATCTCTTCATTTCCTGCACATTGTATTTTCTTTATAAGCAAGATTCCATTGTGTGCATAAGCATTTTCATTATCCATTCTTTTGCTGGTGGACATTTTGGCTGGTTGCATATGCTCGCTGTTGTGAACAACAGAGCAGTAAACTTGGATGTGCTGGTGTCTGGAGTAGGAGCGAATTCTTTGGGCATACGCCTAGGGGTGCTATACATGGGTCACGTGGCAGTTTTAGTTTCAGTTTCGGGAGGAGACATCGAACTGACTTTTGTAGTGCTTGTCCTGCTCTTCGCTGCTGCCGGCAGCGGATAAAAATTCCTCTTCCCCACATCCTTGCCACAGATGGAGCTTTGCTGTCATTTGTGGTCATTCGTTATCACAGGTATTTTGACACGGGCCAAATGGAATCTCAGACTGGTTTTCATTTGAATTTTGCCCATCGTTGAAGGTGTTACAAGTAAAAGATTTATTGACCATTGTGTTTCTAGGAGGCTCCAGCAGTAAAGCCTGTCTTCATCCCAGGCATCGTCATGCAGATGGTGGGCAGTGCATTTGGCCCTCTGAGCTCGCGGCTTTGTATCCTTTAATTCAATCATGTGTGGCTTAAAACAATCTGAGATGATTCAAAGCATGAGGAAGATGTTCCACGGGTGCACAGGGCGCCTTTCTCTAAGTCATCTACCTGAGCATTTGCATATTTTGGCACCTGTGGGAGCTCAGTGGAGAGAGTTAAGTCTATAATGCAAATATCACTGCTAAACTCTCATTTCTGAATTGCTTTGCATCTTAAGCAATAATGAAGTCAAAATGGTGACTTGCTGGGCCGGTCCTATGGAGAGCAGCCAATGCCTCTAGATTCCACTCTGCTCATTTGTGTGCATGCGAACTGCTTTCAAATAGAAAGCAGTGACATCAAACAGTCAGTGGCATGTCTGCTTTATTAAATAAAGCTATGTATGGGAAGGAAGATAACCTGAGGACATGTTTATTTGGAGATTTTTAGATTCATGAAAGACGAATCAGAAATGCAGAGGCAAGCAGGAGGTGTTCTGAGAGAGAAATGTCTGGGGGAGACTGGTTCCCGAGGTGATCCCCTGTTGTAGCGAGCATCTGAATTCCACTGTTTGACGATTGATTTGTTGACAGCAGCCAAAACATATGTTCTTATATAAACTGTCACGAATTTAAGATGCTGACAGCTGATTTAATTTAAAAAGTGATGCTCTTCAACTAAGACACAGACACCTGCAGGCCAGACTTGGCCTTGCTAACTTGTTCATTCCCGTCCTGTAGGACTAATTTAACTTGGCTAATTACCACCTCTCCTGTGCACTCTGTGCCAGTCTCTGCCCAGGTAGCTGAACAGATCAGAGCCAAAACATTTGTCAGTTCTCTTTGGATGGTTCCTGTAGTGCCAAGTTCTCAAAGTGTAGCCGTCAATCATCAGCATCTTGTAGGCTGGGGACAGAGCTCGGGGTAGGGATCGTTTGTCTAGCATGCCCAAGGTCCTAGGTTTGATTCCTAGCAACTCAAAAAAAAAAAAAAACCTAAACAAATATAAAGTATTGGGAACCTTAACCTCTGGGAGCTTGTTAGAAATACAAATGATCTGGCCAACCTTGGCTATCCTGAACCTGGAAACAACCAGAAACTTGTGTTACGACAAACATCATTTGGCTGTCCACTGAGGGCCACTAATCTATTTGAGAATTTAAGGCAAGCTTATTAAACTGGCATATTCAGACTGAGTAATCTTTGGCCATGAGCTATTTGAGGTTGCAAACTGGGTGTGTGACTTAAGCCTGTAGTCTTGGCAGGCATTCTGAATTGGTCTGAATTGGAGGACCCGCCACAAGTTCAAGGTCAGCCTGATCTCCAGCTTGAGACTCAAACAACAAAATTACAGTTTAGATAGTGCTGAAATGCTGTGTACTTGATAGATACTCTAACATACCTCTTTTTAATTTTATTATTATAGTTTTTTGAGATAGGGTCTCACTGTGTAACCCTGGCTAGACTGGAATTCATTATGCAGACCAGGTTGACCTCAAAACCACTAAGACCTTCCTGCCTCTGCCTCCTGAGTTCTGAGGTTGAAGTCGTGCCAACATATGTGAAAATATGTAGCACAAATTCTAGTTGGTCTTAATAATAAAGACCTGGAGTCAGATATGAGGGTTAATGCTGAAGATCAGAGAGGTCAGCCACTAGAGAGTTCTTTTACCTCTACCAATGTTCAGACCAAAGATCCTGTGCTCAGACTGCATCTCCAGACTCCGTCTGTCTCCATCAAACCTCAGACTGCATCCTCAGACTGCACTGAGTGCCTGTCTCCTCCTGTCCTATATTCCTTTCTCGGCCCAGCCATATCACTCACTAGTACTAGGATTAAAGATGTGGGCTAGTGGTTTAGTTCCGTGCTCTGATCTTCAGGTAAGCTTTATTTGTTAAAACACAAACAAAATATCTCTACAGCTATACACTCTCTCTCACTTTCAAAGGTTTTTAAATTATATTTGTGTGTGTGTGTATGTGTGTGTGTGTGTGTGTGTGTG
>LOJH01038293.1:0-15080 GCA_001685095.1 Ellobius talpinus | reverse complement strand
AAATTTTTTAATAACAATAAAAAAGTGTCTGAAATAAAAAATAAAAAAAAGAAAAATAGAAAAAAAAATCCAGCATTACCACTCTTGGGCTTATACCCAAAAAATATACACTCATACCAAAAGGATATTTGCTCAACTGAGTTCATAGGAGATTTATTTATAATAGCCAGAACCTGGAAAAAGGTAGATACACCTCAACTGAAGAAAGAATAAAGAAAATGTGGTACAATTACACAATGGAGTACTACTCAGCAGTAAAAAACAGTGACACCTTGAAATTTGCAGGCAAATGGATGGAATTAGAAAAAATCATATCAAGTGAGGTAATCCAGATCCAGAAATACAAACATGGTATGTACTCAGTCATAAACAGGTATTATATCTAAATCAAAGGATAACAAGCCTTTAAAAGAACAGCTAGACCTGAAATAAGCTATGTAACAAGGAGAACCCTAAGAGAGGCATACATGGAACCAATTGAAAATGGGGACTAGAGAAGATATCCTGAGAAAATTTGGAGTTTAGGGGGTAAGAGGGAGGGATGAAGGAGAATGAGAGAGGAGAAAATGAGGGAGGAGGAAAACATGAGGGAATAGGATTCCAGAGATAGGGGAAGGACAGAGTAGGAAAGCAAGGAAAGAGATATCTTGATTGAGGGAGTCATTATGGGGCAATAGAAAAACCTAGCAACACAAAAATTCCCAGGAATCCACAAAGATGACTCCAGCTAAGACCCAAAGCTATTGTGGAGAGGATGCCTGAACTAGCCTTCTACTGGAATCTGATTGATGGCTCTGTTAGTTGTCACCATAGAACCTTCATCCAGTAACTGATGGAAGCAGATGCAGAGATCCACAGCTAAGATCTGGGCTGAGCTCCCTGAGTCCAGTTGAAGAGAGGGAGGAGAGATAATTTGAGAAAAGGGATAAAGAACATGATGGGGGCACCCACAGAAACAGCTGGCTCTGGACTGACAGCTGTGAAACCTGCATAGGACCAAACTAGGCCCTCCAAATTTTGGTGACAATTGTGTGTCTGGGGCTATCTGTGAGGTCACTGACTTATCCATACTACTTGAATTGGCTTTTTGGAGCCCATTCTCTTCTTAGGGATACCTTTCTCAGCCTAGATTTAGAGCCTTGGTCCTGCTTCAAACTGAAGTGCCAGTTTGTTCACTCCCCATGGGAAGCTTTATGCTTTCTGAGGAGTGGATTGGGAGTGGGGTGGGAGGAAGGTAGGGGTTGGTGGAGGAGTGGAAGGAGTGGCTACTGGAATTGGCATGTAAAATGAGAAAAGATTGCTTTAAACAAAATAAATACATACATAAAGAAATAAAGAAACAGGCAAAGGGGAAATTTTTATCTAGGCAGTTAGTTATTTATCCAAAACAAATTTCTAAGAGTATTATCAACTTTCCCTCCTTTGCTTCTCCCCACACAATGAGTTACCCAGAGCCTGTGCACCTTACCATCCCCACATCAGAGACATCCATGCACACACAGTGTCTTCCAACATCACACAAACTGAGTTCTCACTCTGTGTAGGAGAGGCTGTTTGTACCTGGCTGATGTCCAGGTATGCAAAGTTATGATATAAACAGAGGACAATTCTCAAGGGTAACTATTTCCACACAGCGACCATGGAGGTGATAATCACTTTTACATTAATATGAAAATCTAGAGCCACATATAATAATGAGAGTCATAAAGTATGGAAGCTTTATAATTTAGGTGAATCAATAGAAAAACAGTAATTTGTTTTCCTGGAATAGGAGGGAAACTTTGTTACAAAGAACACCTCTATGAACTGAAGTTTGCCAATACACATGAGCATGGCTAAACTCAATTCAAGTAGAAAGGACAGTAGATACAGTGCTGGGGAGATGATAGAGATGATTCCAAGTGAGGTATACAACATCATCATCACCATCATCAGGACTATCTTTTATTGCCTCCCAGAATGACTGCCCTATATCAAATGAGCCTTGGGGTCTCCCATTCTGAAAGCAGGAAGTTTAGGCCACATTTTCTCAAAAGAGTTTGTTAAGTACTATGACCTTTTCACCAATATTCAGTTAATCATGGCAGGTCACAGGTAAGTTAAAATCTATAAAAACATAAATTTCTACAATATAATGCAAAAGACAATAGATGTGCATCTTCGAGAAGAGAAACACCCCCTCCCCAAAGATTAAGCAATGTGCATTTCATAACCTATTGTAAGAAACAAGTTTAACACAGAAGAAATGTTCATTTGATAACACTCATGAAGAACTACCTCAAAAGGGGGGGAATGCTTTCTACCATCAGTATTTATATTATATAAAAATTTTGAAAATTATAAATAAATGCACAACTAGAGAATTTTTAAATTTCTCTTTGCTGACAAGCAATATTTTAAAAAGTATGGAACAACATCAAAGAAGTCATTTTAACTATAAACTAAAATTGGTGATCCATAACATGATCAAAAGATCAAATAAAGATAATCTGAACAATTCTATCATTCCTAGAAAATTAATTTTTAATTGGTTGGTACATATTGTATTCCAAGCATGATGGTAATTCAATACTAGCACTTTAGACTTTAGTAATAGCACTTGAAAGGCAGAGGCAGGTCTCTGAATTCAAAGCTATCCTGATCTACATAGAAAGTTCCAGAACATCCAGGGCTAAATAAAAAGACACTTTCTCAAAACAAACAAACAAACAGGAGCAAACAAACAAAGACAAAATGACAAAAACAACCAAAACCAAAACCAACAATGAAAAGTGCATCAGAAGTGCTGCATTTTCACACTGATGCCCTTACTCCTCTCAGGTCACGGCTATACACTCTCTTAAAAAGCTTCATCATCATAAAAGGAACTGTTTTCTGAGAAAGTGTATATTCTCCACCCACTCTTCTCCATTAGACAACAAGGAGAATGGTGTTTTCTGCATCAGAAGACCGCAAATTATTTGAGGCCCAGAGCAGATTTAACTTGATATCCTGTGCATTTAACTTGATAGCCTACATATTTTTCAGAAGTTAGTACTTGTTCACACACAGCAGATTAATAAGAAATGATGGTTAATTAGGTAAAATAAAAAGAAATATAAAGAAATGTTAGTAGACAAGGTAACTATCCATCTAGAAAAACAACTCCTATATCTTTAGAAAATGGATGAAAAAAGAAATTTCATAACAAAATATGAAACAACAATAATAACGAATCCCACATAACTGAAGGTTATTTCTTTGGAAAAGAAATTTTATCTTAAATGGAAATCTTGAGAGGTGCAAATGAAACATCTTGTCTTCTTATTTCCTCCATGTGAGAAAATACCCACTTAGTATTATTCAGAGGCTTGAGAACTATTTGAGTCGTCTTCCCAAACAACACAGGATATTCCCTTAACATCATCATGGTCAATAGAATTCATTTCTTCGCTACTGAAGTTATTGCTCCCAGCAGGAGATTTTGGAGCTATGATTGACTTTTCCATTTTTTCAGGGGATTGTTATAATGTTCCAATGGCTCGAAGATATTCAAATCTAATTTGTAGTGTTTGATGTACTAGAAAATATGGAAACTGAATTACCTAGTATACAGTCAGCTCATGGAATCTTTGTCACAGTCTGTCTAATTAATAGAAATATACATCTTCATGACTTACACCCATTTCCACATGGAACACTGATTGGTGGCCACGGTCCTCATAGAAACTAAATAGTACAAGGAACTGTCATTCGTTCAAAATTCTTAGATATGTATCAAAACATCTTAGGTTTTCTTTTCTTTTTTAAACTTTTTATTCATTTTACTATATACCAACTATAGTTACTCCTTCCTCCCCTCCTCTCGCTCGCCCCCTCACCTCTTCCCCCATCCCACCCCTCATCCACTCCTCAGAAAGGGTAAGGCCACCCAGGAGTAATCAACAAAGCTAACTAGACCTGCATCAAGACTGAGCAAAGTATCCACTATAGGGAATAGATTCCAAAAAGCCAGCTCATGCACCAGGTATAGATCCTGGTCCCACTGCCAGGGTCCCCTCAAACAGGCCAAGCTACACAACTCTTGCCCATATGCAGAGGCCCTAGTTTGGTCTCATGTAGGCTCACCAGATTTTGGTCTAGACTCTGTGAGCTCCCATGAGCTCAGATTAGCTGTCTCTGTGGATTTCTCATCATGACCTTGGCCCCTCTTTGCTCATATAATCCCTTGTTCCTCTCTTCACCTGTACTCTAAGAGCTCAGCCTGGTGCTTGGCAGTGGATCTGTGCATCTGCTTCCATAAATTACTGGATGAAGGTTCTACGATGATAGAATAGTTGCCAATCTGATTGCAGGGAAAGGCTAGTTCAAGCACCCTCTCTGCTATTTCTAGGAGACTTAGCTGGGTTCACCCTTGTGGACTCCTGGGAATTTCCCTAGCACCAGATTTCTCCTTAACCCCATAATTGTTCCCTCAATCAAGATAACTCTTTCATTGCTCTCGCACTCCATCTGTCCCCCAAATTGACCATCCCATTCCTCATGTTCTCATCCTCCAACCCCTCCCCTCTACTGTCCCCCCATCTACCCAGGAGACCTCATCTATTTTCCCTTCCTAGGGCAATCCATGCATCACTCTTAGGGTCTCCTTTTTAACCTATCATCTCTGGAGCTGTAGTATGTAGTCAGGTTATCCTTTACATTGCATCTAGTATCCACTTACAAATGAGCACACACCATGTTTGTCTTTCTGGGTCTATGTTATCTCACTCAGGATGATTTTTTTTCTAGTTCCATCCATTTGCTTGCAAATTTCAAGATGTCATTTTTTCCAGCTGAATAATGCTCCGATGTGTAAATGTACCACATTTTCTTTATCCATTTTTTTGGTTGAGAGGTATCTAGGTTGTTTCCAGGTTCTGATTATTAAGAATAATACTGCTATGATCATAGTTGTCCTTGTGGTATGACTGAACATTCTTTGAGTATATGCCCAAGAGTGATAATGCTGGGTCTTGAAGTATATTAATACCTAATTTTCTGAGAAATCGCCATATTGATCTCTAAAGTGTCTGTACAAGTTTGCACTTCCACCAACATGAGAGGAATGTTTCCTTAATATACTATTTCTTTTAGATGGATCTATGATCAAAACACAACCTAATTGGGCATGTTTTCTCTTTTTAAAGGTGAAATAAGATATATTATTGAAAGTTAAACTTTCACTTTAAGAGTTGTTTTACTTGGTCACGAGTGTAGTTATCTGGCAGTCTTACAAGATACAACATAAGGAAATGAGAAACAAAATTAAAAGAGCAAGAGCATATTTGTTAGTTGTCTGGTTGGTTGATTTTTGAAGCAAGGTCTCCTGTATATCTTACATTGGCAGCAAATTCATGATGCCCCTGCTTCTCTTTCCAATATGCTAGGATTTCAGGTATGTGTCCCCATGGTTGGCCAGAGTTTTTCATTTTGATTTCAGTCTTACTTTGTTAGCATCTACACTTTTGACACAAAGGCTTCTCCTAGAAGACATTCCCTTAGATGATCTATATACCTGTTATGGCTTTCATCAGGGGATAATAGCTTCTCCAAGTAAAAGTGATAAACTGGTATGAGTTGACAACTTTATCCTTTTAGCATTGCCAATAATAGGTTCATTTATCACCAGAAAACCCCGCAGCATCTCAGTTGTTTTCTGCGTTCCCATGATTGTATTTCCATGGAAGAATTCATTCTAGTTTGGGTACAGCAGTCAAAACTATGTTTTCTTAAATCAGACAGGGAAGCCAATTTTGTCATGCTTGTGTTTGGGTTCTTAAAAAATAGTACTGCCATTTGTCCTGTGTTTGTTTAATCTTTCAGTTTAGTTACAGTGTTCACAGGAAACAACAACAATGGGATGCAAAGTTAGATCCCTGAGTTTTCAAAGGAGACTGTGAAACAGTGTCATACTAAAACCAATAAAACACGTAAATTTTATTCAGTATTAGCCCTTAACGTGTCTGGACATGTTATTTCATATATAGATCTCAGAATAATGTCAATATCCACTTAAAGTGCTGTGGTTATTATACTTTCTGACTCCTAATCCTCAACCCTGCTTTATTCAAGCTACTTTAATGTGTTTGTTAAATGCCATCAGTGAAAAATCTGTGTTCCTCAAGATTCTAGATCTATGGCAAGCATGTGTATTGAGCACTGATAATGTCCTGGCTATTAACTACTATTTTGATTATGAAACCAATACCCACAGAGGAATTCATTGAAAGACATTATAGTCCATTGCATTCTTTTCTACATTCATTATTTTACTCAAAAACCAAAGAAGAAAAATACCTATGGGGATCTAGGGTACTTTGTTTGGTAAATGCTTTTGATTACTTTATATGTTACCATAACTGAATTTCAACTTAACATTATATCTTCAGTGAACAAATAAAGAGTAAGACAGAAGAAACACACACATATATACATAATTGTTACTAAGATGCCATTTCAAGTGTTATTTACTCTGTCCCAATTTGAGTCTTTCATGAAGAATCTCAGGACTAATTTTCTTTTTGAATCCTTCTGCTATTATCCTGAGGAAATGTTTTCTTATACTGAGGACACATTTTATTTCTTTCTTCCATCTATAATAATTGCATAAGACATTGTGGTTTTTTTTACCTAATTATCCTTTACTGTGAGTTTTGTTCTATTTAATAACCTCATAAAAAGTATGATAGAGGTCATATTATTTTAAAATTTAGACATGCTTATCAAATCTTTGTAAGCTGACCACATTCCAGAGAGTGGCCCCATACCCATGAGTATCCAGACAGAGCAAATTAGATTCAGTGGAAAATATTGTGGAAATCACAAAGCTGGGAGGGGGTGGTATGGTTGGGTTAGTGGGGGCAAATTTGGGAGGAATTCAGAAGTGAATGTGATCAAAACACACTGTACGAAGTTTTCAAAAATTATTGAAAAGGAAATTATGTGAATTTAAATTTAGAAGTTTTGCAATACAGTAAATACAGTTTAGAAACCTAAAACTCTGCTCTGTGAAACTTTCTGAAGAATGAAATTGAAATACTGTTTCTTAAGAAAATAACCAAAACAACAACAAAGAACTAACGGTATCCACATTTTAGATAACTGAACTTTAAGAAAAAAAACCTTTAAACAGAAGAAATAAATTACTGAATATGTATTTGTATATACACAAGGAAATGAATAACTTCAAAGCTGGTAGACATGAATATTCAAATGTTCCTGCATACTGGTTTTAATTTACTTACAAGATAATATTTAGTAAAAACAGTAGCATGTTTTGAATATTTTATAACATGTTTGTTAACATTTATGGAAACAATATTTGCAAGGAAGTAGCTGGAAGAATGTTATCATAAAACTCTTTTATGTAACATTGCATATATTTTTGGAGACAGATAGTGAGAAATTAAGACTTTATAAGCCATAAGGTAGCATTTTTAAAAAGCCAGAAAAAGAGCAGAAGCTAATGAGGCATAGGGGAGAAAAAATTAAATCATAAAAGCTGCCCTAAACTAAAACAGGCAGAAAAAAAGAACAGAATAAATAAAGACAAATGAAAGGCTAGAAATGATGGGTTTGAATATAAGCCTACTAATAATTTCCATGAGAAGCTACTTCCACATAACCTGGTAAAAATGAGTAAGAACAGGAAAAGAAAAAAGACTATATTCTGAATACAGAAAAAAAGAGGCAGGCATCTTCAAAGGTAATGCAGAGAATAAATGTGCAGGTAAAGGGATGAGGCACTGAAAAGAAATAAGCCCAAACAAACCCAATCCAACTTTATTCCTGCGTCTCGCCCGGTGGAGAAGGGAAAAGAAAACTTTTTACTGTTATGCCAAATGGTCCTGCCCCAGAACCATCCAACAGCACCCACAGCTTCAAATCCAGTAAGAGTGATCATTTAGAATTCTGAAACTCTAGTGATCTAGTTGGCATCCAAAATTGCTCATGCCTCAGGTTACTTTGACAGGTACCCCATTAACATTTCAGACATCCGTCCATCTCCACTGCAGCTTGTACTTTACCTCCTTACTTTTCAGAATGGCTTCTCATGGCCCTTTTGCAAGAATCTGATTTTTTTTAATTTTTATTCTTCTCTCATACATTGCATCACAACCACAATTTCTGCTCTTTTCACTCCTCCCAGTCCCTCCCTCCACTTCCCCTCTCCCCCAGAGTAATTCTGCCTCAGCTTCAAAAAAATTAAAAAAATAAAAATAAAAGATCAGGCCTCCCAGGGATATCCACCAAACATGACCTAACAAGATAACAAGATAAAATAAGAATGGACACAAACCCTCATATCTTGACTGGACAAGGCAACCCAGTAGGAAGAAAAGAGTCCTAAACACAGTCAAAGAGTCAGACATATCCCTTGTCAATATGTCTCTTTTAATCAATAATCATATTAATTTTGCCGTTATCTCTATCTCAGTTAATCTGGCTAATGATTTCTCAATTTTTTAATTTTCAAGGAACAATTTGTTTCATTGATTAATTTTGTTGTTTTCTTCACTTTCATTTATTGATTTATGCCCTGATGATACTTCTTCCCATTACTACTATTGTGTTTGGTTTGTTCTTGTTTTTTCCAAGGCTTTAAGTACCACCAGCTGGGGGAACCAGCCACCAAGCAGCACAGGGCTCAAAGGGAATGCCATAGCATCAGCTCAAACTAAGACTTTTCTATCTGAGGGCGTTAGGGAAAAAGACACACACTCTATGAATGACTTTCTTCTTTTAGTCTTCATTGTTCTTTTGCATTCTGTAACTCTGTCTTTACTCTTGATGTCTCTCACTCTTGATGTTTTCCTTGACGAGTCCATTTTAAGTCCTTCTTGTGATTTTCTTCTTTCCTTTACAGCTTATATACTCTAACAGAACTAACAGAATCTTTTAGACAACAGAGAAGTCACAGTGGGGTTACATTCCATATCTCAAGTGAATGATTATAGGAAAAATATTAAAAACAGAGTCATCCCAACAACTCACATGCAATATATATATATAAATAACATATTTTGCCAGGCTGTAAACTGCAATTATAAAGAAGTAATCACTTTATTATCTATCTTGAGAGGTAATCTTATAAGGAATTTTAAAGGAATCATAAAGCTAAACTAATGAAAAATTCAAGAAAATGAGAACGTTGTATATCTATAACCTATATTTGTTTTATCTGCTTTGACTTTTTCCCTGCATTCTACAAGGCAGAGTAAAGACAATTTAAACTAACCCACAACTATATAAACATTTTTAACTGACTAATCAGAAGCCTAGGTCCAGATTTCCCTCAGACCCAGAGGTACCTAGATACTGTTAAGTCTTGGGACATGGAGATGCCCAGAATATCATAAATCCCTTAGTTCAGGCTCAAGTCAACATTCCTAAGATACTAAAAATGTCTTAGCTTCAGTTAGAGTCAGCACTCCCAAGATACAATCACATAATGGTGCTTTAAAATCTCAAAATGTATTCTCTGTCTAATGTGTAATCCTTGACCAGGGATTTTCTTAGCCCTTCTCAGTCTTTCTCAGGGCTACAGAGCCAAATTATTTTCTGTAGCCTTGGCTAGTTAGAATTTTATTCCCTGCAGCTCTTTTGAATAAAACTTGTTTCTGTTTCTAGACTTTGGTGTTCTATATAAAAAACATTCAGTCAACTGAACTTTATATCTTCAGATTACATACCATATCAGCAAATTGAGGACAATAACAGATATAAGGAATTAATCACTCATTAGATATCAACAATCAGGCTATTTTGTATTCATTACCTTAACCTAATGAATCAGACATCTCAGATACATGTCCTTGTAAACTTTTGATTGTTTTTGGGACTTGTTTATCTTAAACACCACCAGTAAAGCATCTGGTCTAACCTAGAGTGATTTTGAAACTTTGTTTCAGCTAGTTGTGCATACCAAAACCTGGGACTGCATCTTTTCAGCATTAAGAGAATTAGAGCCAGCCTGGCTCCTCAACTGAAAAGTTTTTCCCTAATCATTAACCTGAGCTGTGATCTAAAGCAGTTCTGTTAGTGGAACTCATAGTCTTTAGGTGTGAAACATATCCTTGTTTGTATTTTTATTCATTAAAACTCTGTATAAGCTATCATTATTATCAATCAAATAGTACAGTTTAGGGAAGAATCATCTTCTTGACAATCCACAGACAAAATTGTACAGTAGATCAGTATGTATACATGAGATATACACACTACATTACAGGACTGAGAGTCTCTCTACATCCATTCACATCATGCTAGATATGAGAAAGAGACTGCAATAGCAAACATGTAAATGGACAGCCAGAACAAAAGACATTCCAGGGTCTATAGTCTCAGACACTTGTACATAATGTTAAAATTTTAACTACATATATTTTTAACAGCAGTAAGTCAATATTCCTTTTGTTTTTTCTTTCTATACATTAAAATATTTTATACTGTCTTCTCTATAACTTGTCATGTTATAACTTTTATACAGTTTAAAACTTTGGATTAGTGTAATTCTTACCCAATTTAGAGTCTTACAAATGAGCAATTTGAATACACATTGTAGTAAGTATAATATTCATTAGCTACTCTTTTTATATTATGATTTTTTTCTCCCCAGTAGAGCTACAATTATACCAAAATTAATGACTATAAAATTCAAATTTAGTATTGTTAATATTTTATACATACCATAAACAATTCATACTTATTCTTATAATCTTTTTTAATTTCAGATTTATGTTACCATTCTTTCATAAAATTATTCTCCTTATAGGAGCTTTAGAATGTGTCATTGTTTAAGAGTATGCACAGCCCTTTCAGAGAAATGGGTTTGATTTCCAGCACCCACTTTGGGCCGCTGACAACTTCCATTAACTCCATCTCCAAAGGATCTGATACCCTCTTATGTTCTACATTTGTATCTTCATATAGCCATAAAAAGCCATAGAGAGATATATATTCAAAAATAAAATATCATTTTTAAAGTCTCACTTTTAAAACTACTTCCATATAATTGCTTTTTAAAGCACTGCATGCTCCAAAACAGGGGTGTGTAATCTTAACTTCAATTTTTAAATTCTTGAAACATTAATGGTTTTAATATAATTACTGAAATATACTGAGAGAATATGTAGATAGCTTTGTATTTTCTGTTCTTCCTTTCTCCTTTCTCCTTTCTTTCTTTCTTTCTTTCTTTATTTCTTTCTTTGTTTCTTTCTTTCTTTCTTTCTTTCTGTACTTAGGATTCATTCACACATCTAGAATTTAAAACAAGAGAATATATACCCTCTTAAGTCTATTTAATGAAAAACTATATTTGTTTAATATGAACTTATATTACACTTATAGAAGTTGCAATTTCAGCCACGAACACTTATGTAATGCCCTTAACATCCTTAACAGTTACACACACAGGAATTACATAAACAGGTGCACATAATTAATGACATGCATTGATAGAGCTATGCAGTCATGCATACATATTCCCACATATGTTCTTACATATATATAACACAATTATTTACATAAAACAATGAAAGTTAAATGAAAGAGTTTAGTAAAAATTGCTTAAAAGATTACATTATTCTTACATTTATAATCATGTATATATTTACATTTCTTTTGTCCCCTTCTTTTTATTGCTAGTAAAAATATTAACCTTCTCTCTTTAACATAAAATGAAACATTCCCATGTATCAACTACATAAAAATTTTGATTTTTTTGGTTGGAATGTTTTAAAATTTGCATCCTGAAATTAAACTTTAAAATTAATGCTTACTTTTAGTACTGTTTTCTTTATTCTGTTATTTTAAAATTGTGGCATGCTGTCCTCCAAGCATAGTAACTATTACCATCTTAACCAAGAAACAGATGTGGCTGCTCACAACAGACCCTTTAGATTGTTTGTTAGCATTCATTCTGAAGGAAAGAGTTAGTCATCAGATCCTCCCTTGAGATCTCAGCCCCTCTTCTTGTATCCATTGCCACCTGTACACAGTTTTGCCTAGTTGCACATGGGCGCCTGCTCTCAGAAAGTGCTACAGTAGATGTGATTGTGAAAAATTGCAACAAAGAGTGGACTCCATTAACTATGCAACTATGGGGAAATTGAAATCCATGCTGTGGTGATATTCCTCAGTTTCATGTCTGCACTGAAGTTATCCACATTCCTATACACAACCCCGACCCATACTCTGTAAATAAGCCCCTTAAACCCTGATTTTCCAAACTTGTATTTTGCTTTGTCTCAGAGCCCCTATGAATGTGAGCAGACAATCTTTTTTCATCTCCTCAGTGAAAGTTCAGGCAACCACAATTTATTTGTTTATGAATTATGTGTTTTTCTTTCTCTTAAAAATTCAGAGCGAGTTATCCTATGTTTAATATGTACACATAGAACATACACATATGGCTGTATGAGTTGTCACATATTGAATCCACATAAACTAAAACATAGTCCATTAAAGTTCGTGAAATCATAGATCCTGGAAGAAAACAGCCATAGATTACTAACCCAGAATAATTCTGAACTGGACTCTAAGTATATATCTTATACCTGAAGGCAAGTTTAGTTTTGATCACTCACTTTTCAACAAAACTTCTCTTTGCTACAGAAGAGGACTATTGCAGAAAGCCACTATTGGTAAAAATTCAAAGAAAAAGAGAATGTGTGATAAAGTCTCAACGGATAAATTAGCAACACAATTCCTCCAATTAAGGCTCAGGGTTTATAGCAGAAGAGGGGATAAAAAGGGTATAAAAGCCAGAAAAACAGGAAGTGTGCTGTGAGATTGTCACTCCTAGAAATGTCAGAGAGAATACACCCATAGATATATTATTTGATGAGTAACATATAAATTTTGTAGAAAATATAGATTAGGAATGGAATTTCTAAAATATAAAGTATGCAATGAAAAATTATTTTTAGGTGCTATCAATTTACCAAAGTAGTTGTATCAAATGAGAGCCTCCATACATATATGCGGGCTGCACTTAATCTATTTTCTTGCTGATATGTTTACTGTTGGAACTGTTGATTTGTAGCTGTCTCAATGGAATCTAATCTAAAACCTGGATATCAATCCACACACCTATGAACACCTGATTTTTGACAAAGAAGCAAAAAATATAAAATGGAAAAAAGAAAGCATATTCAACAAATGTTGCTGGCATAATTGGATATCAACATGTAGAAGAATGAAAATAGATTCATATCTATCTCCATACACAAAACTCAAGTCTAAATGGATCAAAGACTTAAACATAAAACAAAGCACCCTGAATCTTATAGAAAAGAAAGTGGGAAGTACACTTGAATGCATTACCACAGGAAACCACTTCCTAAATATAACTCCAGTAACATACACTGAGAAACAATTAATAAATGGGACCTCCTGAAACTGTAGCTTGTGTAAAGCAAAGGACACAGCCAATAGGACAAAAACATCAGCCTACAGAATGGGAAAGGATTTTCACCAACCCCACATTGAACAGAGGGTTGATCTCCAAAACATACAAAGAACTCAAGAAACTTGCCATCAAAAGAACAAATAATTCAATAAAAAATGGGTACAGACCTAAAAAGAGAACTCTCAACAGAGGAATCTAAATTGACTGACAGACTATTAAGGAAATGCTTAACATCCTTAGTCATCAGAGAAATGCAAATCAAAACAACTCTGAGATTCCATCTTATACCTGTAAGAATGCCAAGATAAAAACACTGATGACAGCTTACTCTGGAGAGGATGTGGGGCAAAGGGAACACTCCTCTGGTGTAGGAGGCCCGCTCTCACAACAGAGTGGTGCTCCAATGTGGTCTACTAACTGTACATAAAACCTAAGAGGGCTTAAAAAGAAATTCTAGATAAAAAANTGCAAATCAAAACAACTCTGAGATTCCATCTTATACCTGTAAGAATGCCAAGATAAAAACACTGATGACAGCTTACTCTGGAGAGGATGTGGGGCAAAGGGAACACTCCTCTGGTGTAGGAGGCCCGCTCTCACAACAGAGTGGTGCTCCAATGTGGTCTACTAACTGTACATAAAACCTAAGAGGGCTTAAAAAGAAATTCTAGATAAAAAAATACAGAGTTTAACACAGCTTTTTGCTGTTTGCTGGTGGAGTATCGCAGCTCCTTTAAGAGAGATTTTTCTGATTCAGCTGTAGGAAAAAAAGCTGGGCCATTTTAAAACACGGCTTCCTGGGCCCTGCCACTCGTGCAAAATCCGGCTATGGAGCATTAGTGGGCCTGAATGTTTCTGTGCCTGCTAGGGTTGGGAGGAAATTGGCTGAGACCATGCCTGTGACTCAGTGCTCCCTGCCTGGGCATGAGGTGGGATCAGGTTTTCTAGGCATGAACAAGCAGGAGAGCATGGTGGATTTCTGCCGCCATACAGAGAGATGTTTCCAGGCTGTGCAGGGCTCTGCATGGAAGATTTGGCTATAACTCAGATAAAAAGAGTTTATGTGCTGCACGCTCATTCTCAGTGTTAAAGTGCTGAGTGCAGCTCCTACCTGGCAGCCCCAGAGCTAGCAAAAATAGTACGACCACCATTTTGAAACTGGGAAGAGGCGGAGCCAACATCAGAGTAGCTGCAATCAAGCTGCTTACTATTTTAAAAGCTCTTCAAGACAGTAGAGAATTACAGATAATGCAATAGGACATATTCAGACATAAATGACCTCTAAATGGGTCACAATGTTGAATAAATGTACAGAGGCTTGAAAGATAAAAGATAAACAGTATAGAAACTCATAAAATAAAGTTAATGCTTTAAAAAAAGGATAAAGTCTTTAAAGAGACAAAGTACAGATAGTCATAGATTAAAAAAATAAGCCACGTAAAAATGAAAAAATCACAGAGTCTGGATTATGTTTATTGTGTTTTCTTTAAATTTTTAGCTGTGAAGGAGCTAAATACAGAGAGACACTTCATTCTGTGGTCTGCTAAGCTAAACCAGCATATATGTTTTAAAGTTATCATGACTTCCAAATTCAGGTCTAAGGATATGATGCTTTGGAAAAGAGGTTCTTCTTTTGTTTTCACAGAGG
>LOJH01038291.1:2840-15081 GCA_001685095.1 Ellobius talpinus | reverse complement strand
TTATTAAACCAATGAAAGTAACACATAGACAGATGACCCTCCTCCATCAGGTTAGGATGTGTTTATTCTCTCTGCTCTTGACTGTGGATGTGCTACTTTGAGTCCCTGTCCTGACTTCTCCAAATCAATGGACAGAACTTGGAATTTTAAGTCAAATAAGCTGGGCTTCCCTATGTTGCTTTAGGTCAGAATATTTTAGCACAGCACAGGATGAAAATAGAACAGGAGTAAAGAGGAGAAGAGGTGGTATGATTTGAAGAGTGTCCTTTTCAACAAATGCATCAGTCCCCTCTAGTCCCCTCTGAGAGAAGTTAGTGTGCTTAGCTGGGAAAGGTGACATGGACGGAAGACGATGCCTTTGGAGGGACAATGACCTAATACTCAGGGGACATTTGCTGTCCTGAGTGATCCTCAGAGCATGGTGTGCTGAGGCTGGAGCTAGGCGACAAGTGAGACAAAATGAAATGAAACCGAACCAGAGCCCACCCTCGACAGAGTTCTGTAAAGGAAATTGGGGTGAACCTACTGAGGTTTCCCAGATCTCTCTTTCCCCCATGTAGTCAGACTGGGGGCAAAAGGCAAAATGAGGGACACCACAGGGAGGCTGACCCCAGGCAAGAGGTGATGGGGGTGAACACTGGGTGATGGAGACAGAAGTAAAAACATCCTTGACCCTATGAGAACTAAGAAGCTGGGCTTGAGGACTACAAAATAAATCACATAAAATAACATAGCTGGAAAGCCGGTGTCCTCGGACATGGACCATCTTGGCCTGCAATCCTCATGCTATTTCTCTTTTCTTACTTTAAGAAATAACAAGCAAAATTTCTGTTGCACAGATTCTTTATATTTGAGGAAATTATGCTATATTATCATGGGGAAAAGACAAGAGTGATATTGAAAAATAAATAAACAAGAAAAATGTTCCAAGAGTCTCCAAGAAGTCCGTTGACAGGGTAAAAGGGGTGTTTTGTTTCCTCTTGGCCCGACTGTCAAAATGACCTCATCTGAGGAAGAATTTAAGTCTAGAAGAAGGAATCATTGTTTCCCCTTTGGTCCTGTGAGTGTGCAAACAGAGCGCTTTGGGTCCTGTAAAAACAAACAGACTGAACTAGCTCCTCACTGCCTTGGCCACGGCAGGTATTCTAACTTTTCTGGAGATCTCATATGAAGTCATAGCCCAGGAAACACACATATAAACACAAGCACACAGTGGCAAACACATAAACACACATGTGACAGAAAAACACAGAAACACACTCTAACACAAACACACATTAACACAAACATACATGCTCACAGTAACACACACTAAAACACTCAAATTCTCAAACACACACACACATACACACACAAAACCTAAAAACAAGTATTTCCAAAACTAGTATTTATCTCTCCATTCTTTGAAATATAGATGATTCTGGAATCTGACATTGCATTTTATTTTTTAAATACTAGTGTCAAGTCTCTGGCTTGAATGCCAAGCCTGCTAATAGGTGAATGAGCAGAACTTCAGAGAGACCTGGAAAGAGATCCACCTGGAGGATTGCCTGAAGTAGTAGGTGACTGTCCTCCCACCTGGACAGTCCCACAAACAGGTCATCAGGCAAGGTCCTGCAGGCAGACCTCCCCACCACTACCCCCATTTGACCCTGTAATCTACAAATCCAATCTGACATCCAACCCAATCCATCTCCCCATATCATCAGTGGCTCCTGGAGACAACAGAAATTACCTACACCAATTGCCAAAAGAGTAGCACCCCCCCAGGTACGGACACCACCTGCACAGATAGGACAAAGAGCCACCCGTGAAGGCAAATGCACCACCTGCACTAATTGGAGGAAAAGCAACCCTGGAGGCACAGGTACCACCTGCACCAATTAGAGAAAGAGATGGGTAGAAAGCAGTGCAAGAATACACTCAACAACATAAAGAGTAACATGGCACCACCAGAACTTAGTGGTTCTACAACAGCAAGATCTAAACATCCCAAAGCAGAAGAAGCAAAAGAAAATGACATTAAAAATTACTTTATGAAGATGATAGAGGCCCTTAAAGAAGAAATGAAAATTTTCCTTAAAAAAATAAGGAAAAGACGAACAAAAAATTGGAAGAAATTAATAAATCCCTTAAAGAAAGTTAAGAAAAAAAATCAGTCAGGTGACAGAAACAGTTCAAAACTTGAAAATTTAAATAGGGACAATAAAGAAAACACAAATTGAGGGAATTCTGGAAATGAAAAATCTGGGGAAATGAACAGGAACTACAAATGTAATCATAACCACCAAAATACAAGAGATAGAATAAAGAATTTCTGGCGTTGAAGATATGATAGAGGAAATAGATTTATCGGCCAAAGAGAACATTAAAGCTAAGGAAGTCAAAACAAAAAACATCCAAGAAATGTGGTACACCATGAAAAGACAAAAAACTAAGAATAATAAGAATAGAGGAAGGAGAATACCAGCTCAAAGGCACAGAAAATATATTTAATAAAATCATAGAAGAAAACTTCCCCAATCTAAAGAAGAAAATACCTATGAAGATATAAGAAGCTTACAGTAGACTGGAACAGCAAAGTAGACTGGACAGCTCCAAAAAGGTAGCCTTACCACATAATAATCAAAACATTAAGCATACAGAATAAAGAAAGAATATTAAGAGTTGCAAAGGAAAAAGACCAAGCAACATACAAAAATAGACCCATCAGGATAACACTTGAATTCTCAATGGAGACTCTAAAAGCCAGAAGGTCCTGGAGAGATGTTATACAGATACTAAAAGACCACAGATGCAAGACCAGACTATTATATCCAGTAAAACTTTCAATCTCCATAGATGGAAAAAACCAAGATATTACAGGACAAAACCAGATTTAAAAATTACCTATCTACAAAACCAGCCATAGAAAAAGTACTAGAAGGAAAACTCCAACCCAAGGAACTTAGCTGCATCCACAAAAACATAGGCAATAGATAACATCATACCAGCAAATCCTAAAGACGAGGAACATACACATACTATCACCACCACTAACAAAAGAAAATGGAAAAAAACAGAAATTAGCAAACATTAGTCATTAATGTTCTTTAATATCAATGGACTCAATTCACCAATAAAAAGACACAGACTAACAGAATGGGTATGAAAACAGGGGCCAACCTACTGCTGCATACAAGAAACACATCTCAGTTTCAAAGACAGACATTACCTTAGGGTAAAGAGTTGGGAAAAAAACTTTCCAATCAATTGGTACTAAGAAGCAAGCTGGTATAGTGATTCTAATATCTAACAAAATAGACTTCAAACTAAAATTAATCAAAAGAAATGGAGAAGGACATTTTATATTTATTACAGGAAAAATACATCAAGATGAAGTTTCAATTCTGAACATTTATGCCCCAAATACAAGGGAACTCACATATGTAAAAGAAACATTATTGAAGCTTAAATCACACATCAAACCCCACTAATAGGGATAGACATTAACATTCCATTCTCACCAATAGAGAGGTGTGCCAGACAGAAACTTAACAGAAATAAGGGAACTAACAGATGTTATGATTCAAATGGGCTTAACAGACATTGATAGAACATTCCACACAAGCCACAAAAGAGTATATCTTCTTCTCAGCACCTCATGGAACCTTCTCTAAAATGAACCATATACTTGGTCACAAAGCAAATCTCAACATACACTAAAAATTGGAATAACCCCCTGTATCTTATTAGATCTCACTATGTCTTAAAGTTAGAATTCAACAATAACACAAATTACAGAATCACCACTGGGTCAAGGAAGGAATAAAGACAGAAATTAAAGACTTTCTAGAATTCAAGGAAAAATAATGTAAAACACACCCAAATTTATGGGGTACTATGAAAGCAGTACCAAGAGGAAAGTTTATAGCACCAAAGCCCACATAAATAATTTGGAGAAATCTCACACTAGCAACTTAACAGCACATTCGAAAGCTCTAGAACAAAAAGAAGCAAACTCACCCAGGAGAAGTAGACAACAGAAAATATTAAAATTAAGGGCTGAAATCAATAAAATAGAAACAGAGAATAATACAAAAAAATCAATGAAACAAAAAATTTGTTCTTCAAGAAAATCAACAAGATAAACAAACCCTTATCCGAACTAACCAAATGGTAGAGAGGGAATATCCAAATTAACAAAAGCAGAAATGAAAAGAAGGACATAACAACAGACACTGAGGAAATCCAGAGAATCATGAGATCATACTTCAAAAACCCATACTCCCCAAAGTATGGAAAATTAAAAGAAATGGACATTGTTCTGGATAGGTACCACATATGAAAATTAAATTAAGACAAGATAAACAACTTAAATAGACCTATAGCCCCTAAAGAAATAGAAGCAGTCATTAAAAGTCTCCTCCAAAATAAAACAGGGCCAGGTGGTTTTAGTGCAGAATTCTACCAGAATTTCAAAGAAGAACTAGTACCAATACTCCTTAAATTGTTCCAAACAATAGATCCAGAAGGAAGGTTGCCAAATTCCTTTTATGAGGCTATAGTTATCCAAACTACACAAAAATACAACGAAGAAAGAGAATTACAGACCAATCTCCACTTGATGCAAAAATTCTCAATAAAATTTCTGGCAAACTGAATCCAAGGACACATCAAAAAAATCATCCACCGTGATTAAGTAGACTTCATCTTAGAAAGGCAAGGATGGTCCAACATACAAAAATCTGTCAATGTAATCCATCCTATTAAAAAACTGAAAGAAAAAGACCACATGACCATTTCATTAGATGCTGAAAAAGCTTTCTACAAAGGCCAACACCCCTTCATAATAAAGGTCTTGGATAGATCAGGGATACAAGAAACATTCCTAAACATAAAAAAGGCAATTGACAGGAAACCAACCTCCAAGATCAAATTAGAGAGGGAGCCATTACAGGGCTAGGGAGAAACCTGATTGCAGGGAAATTCCCAGGAATCCACAAGGATGACCCCAGCTAAGATCCATAGCAGTAGTGGAGAGGGTGCCTGAACTGGCCTTTCCCTGTAATGAGATTGGTGACTACCCTGTCATCATAGAACCTTTATCCAGTAACTGATGGAAGTAGACGCAGAAACCCACCTCCAAGAAGGAGGGATTATATGAACAAGAAAGGTTAAGATCATGACAGGGAAACCCACAGAGACTCTAGACCAACAGCTGGGGAGCCTGCATGGGACCAAACTAGGCCCTTTGTATGTGGGCGACAGTTGTGTAGCCTGGTCTGTTTGTGGGCCCCCTGGCAATGGGACTAGGGACTAGGATCTATCCTTGGCATGAGCTGGCTTTTTGAAGTCAACTCTATATGGTGGGAACTCACAGAGATCCAGCTACATCTACCTCCCAAGTGAAGGGGGGGTTCTTGGTCCTGACTCAAATGAATGTGCCAGGCCTTGTTGACTCCCCAAGGGAGACCTTACACTTTCTGAGGAGTGGGTTGGGGAGAGGTAGGAGGAGTGGGAGGAGTGGAGGGAAGAGGAAATATGGTTGGTATGTAAAATGAATAAAAAAAACAAACAAATAAATAAAAGTTGTAGATATAAGAGTTGGGATGATGCAGTTGTATAAAATTTTGAGATAATAATAATAGAAAGAGAGTGAGCCCCACCCGTAGGGGACTGTGCCTGTGCTCATCTCCCAGCTGAGGCTATGACGTAAACCATCTGAGAATATCCTTAGCTCTAGAACAACCAAATCTGGGCTTGGAAGACATGACTGTGTCAACCAACATAAACCCTAAAGACATTCACTGCTGCCGACAGTAGACAACACATGCGGAGTATGGTAAAGTTGGGGACATCAGAATGAAATCCAACCGAGGTGGTAGCAAAGCACGAGTAAAACCCCAAGGATGGGTGAGGAGCCCTTTCCCTACAGCCTGGGCTTAGGAGAAGTTGTGGGTCAGGCCTGGCCCGATCCTGTCAGAAAGCTTTGAGGACTGCTAAACTGTGCACTTTAGTTGGCTAAGGCTTGAAGCTGCTCCTGCGAGCACACCAGATGAAGGCTGAGGAGGGAAGTGATTGATTCAAGTCACAGGCTCAGCCTGGTACAAGGGGAGACTCAGCAGTTGCTAAATATGACATCCCTGGAAGCAAGGCTATGAGGGTCAGAAGGAAAAGGAGATGAGGAAACCAGAGACATATTTATTCCTTTTAACGGCCCCACTGGCATCTGCCTATCAGAGGTGAATATGAGAAGTGAGTGAGTGAGTTCCCAGAGTGCACAGTGGCCAAACCCATTACAGAGAAGGAAATCCAGCTGGAGAGGCCGAGCAGCTGATGTCGCCCACAGCTGGTTTATGGCCAGTGTCGTCTGCCATGTAGTAGCCATTGCTCTTAACCCATCACCCTTCACACTGCGCAGCACTGGCAGACTCTCGTGAATGTCGTCTCATGAAACCTTGAGTTTTAAAAACAGTGTGCTAATTATTATCTAACGGCAAAGAAATCAAAATGAACTCCTAGGAAATGTTTTCCATGAGGGTAGAAGGACAAGCAGCCCAGGGGACAGGGCTCGCTGCAGGCACAGGCACCTAGTGCAAGGCACAACTGGGCAACCAAGCAGACACTGTCTTTTCAGTCATATAGATAAACCTCACAAATAGAGGTTAGTATGTTTGAGAGTTTTGATTGAACTCATGATTATGGCAAACTGACATCCCTTCATTTGATATGTGTGCCAGAATCTACTTATGTTTCTGCTTATTATTAAAATTGCTTTTAAAAGTTCGCTATCCTTAGAGGATGGATATTGAGGGTGATATCCAAAAGCAGCTGAATCATCTTAGCCGTTACACCTAGAAAGAACACTCATACGCATACATACACATATACACACATGCATGCATACATGCATACATATATGCATATAGGTGTACATATGATACATATGAATACACATAAACATTTGCATACATTTATACACACATGTATACATACATTCACATATAAGCTTATATACATACATACACACGTATACACAAGAATACATACATATATAATGCGATGGTAAGAATAGGTATAGCTCCCAAAGATCCATGTGTTGGGATGCTTGTCCCATAAGGAGTGACGCTATTAGCAGATGTGCCCTTGTTGGAGGTGGGAGGAAGTATGTCGCTGTAGGGGGCAGGCTTTGAGCTCTCATATGCTCAAGCTATTCCCAGTGTAGTACATGGTGTTCACTTCCTGTTGCCTATAGATCAAGGTATAGAACTCTCAGCTCCTTCTCCAGCACCAAGTCGGCTTGCATGCTGCCATTCCTGCCATGATGATAATGGTCTAAACCTCTGAAGCTGTAAGCCAGTGCCATTGAAATGTTTTTCTTTATAAAACATACCACAATCATGGTATCTCTTCATAGCAATAGAAAGTGTAACTAATATACATACACATTACACATGGTATACACACACACACACACACACACACACGCACACACGCACATGTAATCATACCCAGATGAAGTGCTGTAGTGGTCTCTGGGAATTAATTGATGTATCGCTTTTCACACCAGGAGATCTCAGCTGTCTCACTGTCTCAATGTTTCACTGAAGATTACATCAGTAGTTCTGACCTTGAACTGGGCATATGCCATATAAAGTAGGGACCATTTCTAGGGAGATCAATAACATTTACTCTCATATAAGGAAGTCAGGTTTCATCAGCCACAGTAAAGTATACATTTGTCTAAGCTACATATATATGACTATTTAAATACATATAAAAATATATGTACATATAGTATATAGACAGTCCAACAATATGCTAACATGTGTGTTTGATTATGTAAGGGGGACAGACAGGGAGAAAGAGAAGAGAGAAGATAGTACAGGTGTAAAATGTCACTCTAATAGCCACATTCATAACTGCTAAATTTCAGTGGGATCGTAGATATTTTCCTCATAATCTGAGTTACAAATAAGAGAATCATTTCCTAAAATTATACCAATAGGCCTTTAAGTTTATGCTTGTGGTGGTTGCCTGAGAAGGTCCCCTCTCAACTCATCTATTTGAATACTTTCACCAGTTGGTGACTCCGTTTGGGGAGGCTTGGAAGGTATGGCCTTGTTGGAGGAAGTAAGTCACTGTTTAAAGGCTTGCATCATTTCCGGTTTCTCTCCCTGCTTTGTGCTTGTGGATTGAGATATCAGTTCTCCATTTGCTGCTAAGCTTCACTGCCATTAAAGACTCTGGAACTTTAAGGCCAAGCACAGCCCTTTTCTGAAGTTACTTTCACACAGTTACTTTCATATGTTTATATGTATTCATATGTATTACAGTAAGTTTCAGCACAGCAATAGAAAGAAAGCAAATACAAGGTTCAACTATATTTGCTTACCTATTGATAATATTGCTAGATAATACAGTATTCAAGTAATGGACTTCCTACACACATAAACATACTTATATCAATGAGGCAACTTCACAATGTATCCCTGAATGCAGATAGGAGCAAATAAAACATCAACCCAAATAACAACGGATAAGTTGCATAGCCAACTAAAAGGTTTCCTGTGAGTCTGAACTCAAGGAAATTGACAGACACTAAATTTGAAGAAATTTACACCAGATTTAAAACCAAAGAGTAGGATGGCTTTGTTCAGGTTTTCTGTGATTATAATTTCTTCACAAGACATCACAGAGAGTACCCACACACCGGTGAGTCTATGCACACATCTCTGAGTTAGCAACCAACTGTGTTAGCAACAACTTGAAGTAGCTGTGTTGAGTACACCACACAGCTCTCCCATGCACCACACAGCCATAAGTAGGAAGCTGGAGTTGTGTCCTTGTTCCCCACTTTTGAGTCCATTTCCCCGCCACTATTCCATTGTATAAGTCCCATCAATGAGAGGCTGAGCGCTCTAACCTTCCGGCTGGCTCATCTGTCACTTATCTCCCCAATCTCCAGCTCCAGCTCTAAGTCTTAGGGCCTCCTCTGATCTTCCTCTTTAATTTTCTTTAAGAATAGCTGGTTTCAGGCCACATTCTTAAAATGTCAGTGCTTAATTATTACAAAGAAGATTCATCCTTACTAAAATACTTGGAATCGTAAGTCTTCAAAGTAGGGGAAAAGTCACATACATTAACAATAAATGTTAAGTTCACCATGTAAACAATACCATATTTTCTATGACTAAACTTCTATGCAAATGTTTTTCCTAGTGTAGGAATATAAGGGCTATTTGGTGATTATGTTTTAATATCTATAAACATCAATAATTTTCCAAGATAGACATTTGACAGCTTGTTTTTAACATCTGCTTCCCAAGCCCTATTCTTAGGACTGTATATTTAATGCTCCAATCTCTCTCATTACAGAGTTTATAATACAATGAAGCAAAATAATGTTAAGAAAGGAATATTAATAAATGTGCTGAGTATTAGGAGAGGAAGGGAATAGAGGTACGGTGGGGTACTACACCAGCTGCCTTGCTGCCAAGACCTCAGTAGCTTCTGCAAACCTCACCAATGTGCAACCTCCAGCTAAATCCTAACAGAATCTCCTGAGAGTTTGCGAAAGAGGAAGTGAGGGTCGCTGTGTGCCGTGGAACAATCTTTTGGTACACTGTGAATATTTGTTGCTCTCCTTGGTTTAATAAAGGGCTAAGTGGCCAATAGCTAGGAAGGTAGAGGTTAGGCAGGACTTGCAGACAAAAAGAGAGGGCAGGATGTAGAAGGGCAGAGTCACCAGTCAGATGCAGAGGAAGAAGGAGATAAACAAGCCATGCTGAGAAAAGGTACCACCACGTGGTAGAGTGTAGATAAGAAATGTGGGTTAATTTAAGTTAAAAGAGCTGGTTAGTAACAAGCCTAAGCTATTAGTCAAGCATTCATAGTTACTAATAAGTCTCCGTGTGCTTATCTGGGAAGCCAGTGGTCCTGAAGAAGAGCTATGCCTACAGCTGTGTGTGCACACCATTTTCAGGTGTCTAACGTTTACCTGTGCACCCACTGAAAGCCTACACAAAGCAAATCACTTCCTGTTCACTGGTTACTCTTCTCCTTGCTGGGACCAAATAATTAACAAGAGGCAACATACAGGTTACAAACATAAGTTTATCTGGGCTTACATTTGGAGGAGATACAGTATATGATGGTGGGCAAAACAGAGAAATATAAGAGGGAGGCCACTGAACACCCTGTGTCCACAGTAAGGAAACAAAGAGAGACAAATGTTGATACTCAGCTTGGCTCCTCCCTTCCCATTGTTAAGGATGATGTCACTTTGTAGATGATACCACTCACATCCAGGGAGCCTTTCTAGAAACATCCTCACAGACACCCCCGGAGGTGAGTCTCCTAGGCAACTGCAGATGCATTCAGGCTGATGCTGAAGATCCACTGCCTCACCTCTGGGGTAAGTGCTTTCCTCCCCTCCAGGGAGCAGCATTCAAACTGTCTTTCTTAGACCCCACCTCCTTTTTCTCCCTTCCATCTAACTCTTGCACAGAACCTGTATGTAATGTCAAACCTACTAAAGAGTTATATTTTGAACCACACACAAGAGAACTTTAAATTAATTTCTGCAGGACTGACCAAACCTGCCTGTAATAGAAACCCCTTAGAGGATTTATTTAAAAAAAATCAAATTTCTGAGTTTTTAAAATTATTGTTCAAAGAAGGTTCTAGAAATTTCTGAGACAGGACAAGCTATTCTTTTTACAAGGCAAAAAGGAAAGGCCAAATTTATTCATGAAGCTCTCTGTTAAGATACTTCAGATCAGTAAGTCGTGTGTGTTTTGTTCTAAAGAAGGTGCAAGGCTTCTTGGCTCTGATCCTTAATGACTGTGAAACTGTTTCTTCAAAGACTTGCTTTGTCTAAACTTTGAGAATGGAATTTTACTGAAATTTCAAGAAAAAGCAGGTCAAACTTGTGTTGGTATTTCCTGTGTTTATTTTGCTCTCACACAATTTAATCCATGAAAGAACATTCATGGCACAGCAGGGACACAGTAGAGTTCTGGGAGTGTGTGTATTTAAGCAGGAAGAGGCTGCAGTGTACAAGGTGTCCGTAGTCCACGTCTATGCTTACAGACTCATCCCACAACCACAACCCCACACTGCAGCTGGAAACAAGGAGAATCTGCAAAACCCACAGTGCCCTGAAACAGGGGAAGATTCATTTAACAAAGTTTTAGAAGCGTGTTCCAAGCCAGGTGTAGTTACCGGAAAAGCCTAGATCAAAAACGGTCAAGTGGTTGCACCCGTGAAATGCCTACAATGCGTTTGGACCAAACCCGTCTCTACCCCCTCCCTTCCATCTATATCGACACCCACCACTTTACCCTTCCAACTTCATGAACTCTTTTCTTAGCCCCCTGAGTCCTCTTCACCACCAATATATACACAGGTGTAGGGCCATCCACTGAAGTGCAGGCGTCCTTGAAGGAAATCAATACACTCCCTCCTCTCGCAGCCATCGGTCACCAAAAATAGCTCCTCAACTGGGATGGAACTTCATAAGCCCCGTCCCACCCATGCTGGTATTTAGCCAACTGACTCTCATACGGTGTTCGTGTGTGCAGTCGCAGCAGTTCTGAGTTCCTGTGTGCAGCGTGCCTGACACATCTGGAAAACCCTGCTGAGAGCAGTCTTCGGCTGTATGGGCTCCTGCAATCCTTCTTCCTTCCCTGTCTTCCCCAGTGAACCCCGAGCCTTGCTGAAAGAGTGGCACAAAGTTACTAGTGTGACAAAGTACTGTCTGATTGGATATAAGGCGAGCTCCAAAACTCAAGCCTGTACTGTTAACTGGGCATAGACCTTAGGAAAGAACTTAGTGCTGCTGGTATTCTGTGAAATGTTCATTGTTAAAAGAGCTAGCATATTTGGAGAGTGTTTACAAATAAATATTTACACGGAAATCCATGGTTATCGTTCCTTTTATTCAAAAATTGTTTTGTATTAGATAAATAATTCTTCTTATAGCATCTTTGCTCTATTCAAGCAGCAATTCCTAGAAGCTTCTAATGTGAAGCAATTCCTAGACACTTCTAATACGAAGGGCATAGCACCAGGACCATGTGGTATAAAACAACTGGGAGTAAGGGACTGTGAGGAGGCGGGTGACTGTGAGGAAGAGGGGGCTGTGAGGAGGAGGGGGCTGTGAGGAGGAGGGAACCGTGAGGAGGAGGGGCTGTGAGGAGGAGGGGCTGTGAGGAGGAGGGAACCGTGAGGAGGAGGGGCTGTGAGGAGGAGGGGC
>LOJH01038290.1:15201-26429 GCA_001685095.1 Ellobius talpinus | reverse complement strand
GCAACAAGTGTGGCTGTTTGAATAACTGAAATAAGTTTAATGTAATCTATGAGATAAAGTTTTAGTTTAATTGGTTTAAGTAAAATTAACCACACATGTCTAACATTTAACCTACTAAAACTTACAGTTCTAAACAAGACAATATCGATCCAATAGCTAGAAGCACTTAATTTCTAGTACCCTTACACTGAAGTGTCACATTGAGAGCATTTTTTTCTCCTTAGAATGCTAAAAACATAAATTCAATGTTTTGGTGTAAGGGGCAGAAAGATTATAAAATTCAGAAGATTGAGAAGATTCCTGTAAGATTATGCATCAGAAGCTACACTGAAAAAGTTAGAGCAATATGACTACCCAAATGTAAGGTAAACAAGACTGACACTAATGAGCCTTCAAGACTGGATAGATGGGAGTCCTCAAGGCCTCAACCCTAAACACAGAGCTACAGGCACTAAACAAAGTTGGAAAACATAGATGGAGCCTTCACCAGGGAGGAACACATCAATTAGTTGTCCAGGGTGAAACAGACAGTGATGAAAACATATGGATATATCTTTCTATAGGCTGAGCTGGTTATATTTTTGAATATATGTGTATATACACATACACATGCAATAATAATTAGTAAAAACCAAAAAGAAGCCATGACTCTGAAGAAGAGGGGTACATGGGAGACTTGGGAAGGAGGAAAGAGAAGAAATGCTGAGAATAAATATAATCTCACAAATTGTTGAACAAATTAATTTTTCCCAATACCTTAAAAACCTTCACTTTTGTATTTTAAGATTCTTTTCCTTTTAATTCTCATGAAATAAAATATACCTATTTAAGTTCTCACCAAGATCTATCCATATGTTTATTATGAGATACAAGCACCTTTTCATGTAGCTAAATTACATGTTTGATTTTTAATTAAAATGGGAACATCCACTTAAGAACAATTAAACATTGTGTCTCTCCAATTCTTTCCTGTTTTTATGTTTTGCAAGTATGAGCTGCTTTTAATATCCTATTTGAATGATTCATTGAGGATAATGCAAATCTCTATAAGTCATTTGCAGCAGGTCTTTATTGTGGAAAAAGCAATTTATGATTTGAGACTATGTAAAGTGAACTGTGTGTTTAGAATGCTAAATCACATTTTTTTTAAAAAGAATCTCCTGCTGAATGTCCAGAAAATAGGTCTTTAAAGAACAAGGGATAATTAACATTCAGCTTAATGGGCTCTAATTGTGAGTTAATATCTGACTGAATGGATAACATTTCTGCATGTCGTTTTCTTCCAGGGAATATTAGACTAATGGAGCATCAGAGCTGGTCATAATCTTGCCAAAGTTTCCCTTCTGTAAAGTAGAAATATTAGTCCCTGAGCAAATTACTCCAAAGTCATCACAACTCCATCAGAAGACAGACAGGTTGGATACTGACTTTTAGGAAATGGTAGAAAATTTGCTGACCTTTAATTTGCATAATTTTCCTTGGAGTGTCTCTGCAACATGCCTAGCTTCATTTTCNTCAAATCCAATGACTCCATGTGTGCATTTCTTCCACTGCCTTCCAGTCATTCTTCAGGGACTTATGAGAAGGAAGAGCCTTTTATCAGTGGAAAAAAAATGTGTTCTAAGTCATGGAAAATGATGAGAGAAAAATGGAAGATAAGGTACAGTAGGTGGGCATCTCATTGCTCTGCTCTGAAAGCTTATATATTTCCTATTACACTGGTTCCTTTCAGAAACTTGGATATGTTGATTTTACTGCGAATAAGAGGTAATGGATCTAGCATGATTTCTATACAGAAACATGCTTGCAAAATATTTGCTCTAAATACACAAAATGTGTTTTCATAGTTCCATCCATTAAAATATGATAAGCTTGTTATTAACTAATTTAACTTGGACCATTTAAGTGACACTATAACTAAACAATTTGTTATATGGGACAATTTTTTTTCTTCTGCTTACTTTTTTAAGTTTAGGTACAAATCCTTATGTTAACAAGTAACATCTGGTTGAATAGATAACATTCATATATGGGTAATGTAGTTTGGCTCCAGGCAAGTAAGGGTCTAATATACAAATCACTATTAAAATTTTTGAGTCTATATTTAAAGCGATTGTTCATGGGATAAGCTTGATGTTTAAGTAATTAATTATTTGCATTGTTTTAGAGACAAAAAAAGAATGAGTAGAAATAAGCAAATGAGGCATGAATGCAAAAGATTAAGGGTTATGTGAGTCTATTTTTGTCTATAATACATTATAGGAAAGTGAATCATTACTTGAAAGTTATTATTGATATATCAATGAATTCTGTTTCCATCACATGCTTTAACTGTGACTAGAGTTTTGTTTAACTCTCTTTTACTCCAGTACGAAATGTGAGGAATATTAGCATTCATCTCATATCAAGTGCACTACTTAGAACAGAATGCTCACATAGCAATTGCTCAACTTTTGCCATAGTTGTTTCTGTATCTATTATTGTACAATTACTACTGTCATCTAAAATTAGAAAGATAATGGTTTGATTTGAGTGGATGGGGAAGTAATGGGGATCTGGGAGGAGTTGGGATGGGAAACTACAACCAGAATAAAAAATACTTTTAAGTTAAAAAATTAAGAAATAAAACAATCCTCCTAGGTTTGTGTATAAAGTTGTTTCTTTATACACATAGTTAAAAAACTAGATCATCATAGAAACAGCTCTTATGAAATAAAATGCTTATTGAGTCTGATTGTATCATTAAATCCAAAGATAGAGTAGTTAATCACTATAGAAAGAAGTCTTGAGTCTGATTTAAAACATATGGTGACACGAGCACTCTGAGAAGTAGGGGTAGGAAATGACTCACAGAAGCCTTGGAAAGGGAGAGCTTCAGAGTGCATGCTATTGATTAATAGTGCTACAAAGCAGCCATATTTTGACACATGGATATATACTTAGAACAGACTCTACTGAACAAATTAGAAAGCAGAACAGGAGTATCTTATACTATAAGCAATACACGTCAGTTCATTTGTTTGTTAGATTGCATAAATCCATAGTGATAGGGAATAGTGTCTAACTAGAAAATAACATGTGCTTATTGATACTGTGTTTATCAACAAGGGAAGCTGAATCCCTACCAGAAGGAAGCATTTAACTTTCAGTGATTACGTTCATTCCTTTGTTTTGATCATTCCATTCCAATCTCCCCCCTTTTTTTGAAACTATAGTATTAGCAAAATAGTATGTAGTCATAGTTAAGAATCAAACATATTCCGAACTATGAATGTAGATTTGTATTTTCAATAATAACTCTGCAAATCACAGAAAAGGATGCAAACACATTCCTTGTAATCATGTAAATCACTCAAACTCTATTTTGCTTCCTCCTCTTTTATTTACATAATAGTAAGTAAGCTTAATTTAGTTAATCTATACAAACTTCATTCAGGCTGATGCCATTTGCAGTAACTATTCAAAATAGATAGTAACTAAGAAACATTTGTAACACTTATCATAGGCACGAAATGGATCCTCATATCAGCATCTACAAAGGCCTTGGGAGTGGAAAATGTGCTGCTAACACTTCTGTCTCTCTGTTTACAAAACAGAAGTTTCCAGCAATAAATATAGAGAAAATTGATTCATTATGGTCTTCATTGAAGTACTATGCCTGAGACTATAGCCTGGGGATTTAATTGTAAGTTCAGTGTCGTGTAATTAATCTATATTACATCTAGAAACTACAAAGGAAAATAATTAACACTACTATTCTCTATCTATCTATCTATCTATCTGTCATCTATCATCTATCAGCTGTCTATCTATTGTCTATTGTTCATCTGTCTTTCATATCTTTCTCTTTCCCCTTTCCCCTCACCCTTCCACCCTCTTCTTTCTCTTAATACTTTGAAGAATGAAGCTGATTTTAGTTAGTCATTATTCAACATTTACTACATGTTACTATTAAAAAAGGTGTTTAAATAATACAAAATACAGCACATTTCCAAGCTTTGTCCAGGACAACGAATAGAGATTCTTATAGTTAAAGTGGGGAAGAAGCTACATATATATTCCAGTTAGAGCAAGGCCACCTTGCTCCATCACAGTATATTATGAGTTCATGCTCACTTAACTGCAGGATGGGAAATTGTTCAAAACTGAAGGTCATAATTTATCTTTGCTACAGAATAAATGAGCGTATTCCATGGAAATATGACATGTTCTGAACAGTATCTATTATATTCCTGGTAATGATGTAGAAGCGATGAGAGATTAAGTTATACATAGAGAAGAAACATATATTTAGAGGAAGAAGCTTCCCTGAATCTTCCTGTCAGTAGCCAAGTGTTATGAAGCAAATACCTGTCAGTAAAGTTTGCTGCAACCATAAAATCCATGTTTATAAAATTAAAGTTTCGATGACCTTTTTGAAACCATCAAGGTACATCTCATTTCAATAAGCACTATTTTAAAGCCCTTCATCATTTTGACAGTAAATTTTAGTTTCTCATCACATCACAGGTGAGAAGTTTTTATGGCCACATAGTAGACTTTTTGTTTTGTCATACAGAGACTTCCTGGCAGCATCCATTGGATGCTCTTCCACCATATCATTTCACTCAGTGTCTGCTTTTCTTTGAACCTCATTGAGAAGAAGATCAGTCAGAGTTTATAGAGGACAATATTTGGTTAATGTTCTGAATTGCTTTTCAAATACAGAAAGAACTTTTAAATATCAGTCTTGACATTTTAGATACAGTCAATATATATATATATATATGCCAATCAACAGACATGGCTACTGCATGAAGACTCAAAATCATTGGACTTTCAAAAAAGAATCAGATAATTTAAGGATTGCTTGTCATAGGTATGGTAAAAACAGAGATGTGCCGGTTATAAACATGATTTCATTAATTTATATATTCACCTATTGTGTAGTTTCGTCCCCCCATTTACTGGGTCTATATATGTTCTTGAAAAAGAATAATGCATGTATTAAGCCTTTATGAACTTTGGTCATAGATGAAGAACTTCATGGTCATATTTTCATTGAATTCTCTGAGGACATTGGAACCTCTATGATAATATAATGTACAGAGGTCAGTGAGAAATTTTATATTATTATAGTAAGAATTTAGAATAAGCATCACTAATATAGCTGTCATTTTAAATATTAACTTGACATTTGCTAAATCATTAGAAATCAATAAATCATTTCCAGATTATAATATGATCCACTTTTATCATATACAGCCTGGAAATTGCTAATCTAATTGAATTTAATACAACTTTTGACAAAAGTGAATTCACAAAGTTATCACTTGCTGATACAATTCTGTGTCTGAAAAGACATTAGAACAGAAACAGCACAAAGACTATTTCAAACATAAACAATAAATTTAGTGTTTGATAGCATAATCAAATCGTCAAAGACTTAGTCACTGCTTAAAGGGCCAATTATATGAATCCAACACTAAAATTTAAAACCTAACACATCCCAAATAGACTTGCTGATGATAAAGAGAAAGGATACAGGGACACAAAGGCTTAAAATGTAATAAGGGTCCAAATGAGTTGGTGATGGTGATCATAAAAATCTGGCAGACATTCTATTTACAATTTGTAATAAAACTGTCACATAGTAAATTTATAAAAGCATTTATCTTGGAAAAATAAATCTATTTGCCAAGGGCAAGTTAATAACCTCTACAGTTCATTTGAATATAGGGGCAGAAAGACTACTTGACTAATAAAGCATGTAAGAGAAGTATTTGAGGAATGCATAGGATGCTGTGATAATGGAGCATCACTCAGAAGGGTCCTATGCTGTGAGAGAACAGCATGGTTACTTTCTATGCCAACTAAAATACAAATCAATATTGTGAACCTTCCATTCAAGGGATGTGCACAGAGAGAATATCATATTCAAGTGTCCCATTTTCAGAAACAATTAAAAATATTCCCATTTAAGTACTAAGGGAACATGTGGATTTTTAAAAGTGCCTAATTGATTGCACAGCTATTTCCTAGGATTAGAGATAATTTATTTACTTGAATAATCTAAAGGAAGCAAATCTCCTTTAATATGGGGAGGGGTTACAGATACTCAGGACTGAAAACATGCATAATCAGTAGTCAAAATATCCCATGAGCTTAGTGGGTGCTTGAAAATCACCAGTTTCACACTGTTTAAAGCTACTATACTGGTGGCATAAAAGAGATGCAAAAACACCTGCTGTCATAATGAGGTTTAACAAGTTTCTTTAAACCTTTCTTTCCAGAACATTCAAAAATATTTACAGTTTTAGCCTAAATAAGCAAGTTTAATAGTGTGTGTTTAGAGTAGATTAGATTTTTGTGCTTAAACAAATGTAAACCTACATAACAGGAGAAAGCATGAAAATATTTAAACTTCCAACAGGAACTCAACTCAGGGTGAAGTTGAGGCAGATATAGGCCATATGAGAAGAACTGGACTAGGCTGGGTCTACTGCTATTCCCAGAGAGTATAGGAAGCAAATATGACCAAAGTACTTAATGTGCATGTATGAAAATGACATAATGAAACATTATTATTTCTAGTAAATATATGCTAATATGAGAAATGAAGACAAAAATCAAAAAGGAAAAACACACTTTCACAAATGTTCTATGGAATTTATCAGTAAGTGTGACATGATTCACTACTATATTTAGCACACATTCTTGTACAAAGTGATGGACTTCATTATGGTATTCTCACACAAGTCTCCAGTGTGCTTCACGATGTTTTACATCATTTACTCATTTTGCCCTATTGAGTCTCGACTGCCCTTTCCAACTGGCCTATTTTCATTGCCCAGATAATTCTCTTTCAGTTTCAGATAACCTTTGATTTATGAGAAAACCACTGCTTTATTTCCTCAAAAAAGAAAAGAAAAAATAAAGGAAAAAGAAAAATCTTTAAAATCTTTGCTGTGAAAAAAGCTCTTTTAAAATGTCATGTAGGTTTTTTTCATTAAAAATATAACTTGGCTCTTAAGAGTTAACTTTGAACAGTACAGTTCCCCTTAATTTACTTATTCCATAAATTACTATGTCTATTATAAGATTCTTAAAATTATATTTCATATTAATAAATGATCCATTGGATGATGAGCTTGAACATGCTAATCTGAAATATGTATGTGATTAGGTAATTAAATTAAGAATATACTGCGTTATTTTATGCAGTGAACACTTAATTTAGCACTACCCAAACTCAAATTCTGGATCTGTCTCTAGTTTATGCTTAACTGTTGACAGTGTATGATTATGTTCTGTCTTGTACAATTAGGCTCCACGTAATGTCTACTTAATATGTTTTCTGTTGAAGTTGGAATTGGCTATTCCAAATATGAAAAGTGTATACTGAATAGTAGCTCTTATTGCTATATTACCTTCATTAAATTAATAAATATATCTGAACTTTGAATAACTTGATTTCATTGAAAGATAAGGAATGAATAAGAGTATATTACATAACACAAAACACAGAGTAGTATATACAAATATTGTACAAGAAACTACTATTTTAAAAGCATGCGGCTGATTAGATAGGTAAACCTCAGAAAATGATAATGAGTGCTTTTCATTGGACCCTAAAAGAGTATACTTCTACTTGTAAAATATAAATGGTGGAGGTCTGAGCACATTACCTTAAGCAAAACAAAACAAAACCTCTGGGGCGTACTTTATCCTATATTCCTTTAAGTGTGAGAAATTGTTATCAAAGAACAGCAATAAAAGAGATGAAAACATAAAGTCATATGGTTCACAAGAAAATGCATCTTTGTTGAGGAAATAGCTCAAAGTACAGGCCTACTATCAAGATCCAGAGATTGACTCTAGTACTGCACACAATATATTTATACACAGTTTTATGCATATTACATGAGTGCCTAGTATCTCATCCTAAGGAGATATTGGTTACATTATTCCACTCCCAACAGATTCACTTAGGCTTCAACCAGTAGAATTGGAAATGAAGAATCTGCCACTACAAATATGTGAATGCTTCATGTAGTTGCAAAAAGAAAAAGAAAAAGAAAACTTAGAACCCAAGTACAACTACATCCATTCCATGGGAAAGGAACATCAACTCTTATAACTTAATTTCTTATATTTTATAATAAATTAAAGGTAGAAAATATAATGTGTTTGTTCTGATAAATTTTTTGAACAAATAAATATACCATGAAGTCAAATTTAGATTGTGGAGAAAGGAAAATATTTAAAATATTAGGGAAAAATTGTGTTTCACAAGTGATAAGAACTTGGTAAGAAAAAACAAGAAATAGATTGTCCCTAAGAAGTTAAAGTCAATGTCATGCCACATCCAATGTGACATTATGAATGTAGCTAAAATTTAGTTCTTTCTAATTTATAAACCATTTTATTATATGTTACCTTATTTTGTCATCATCTGTAGTCTTGCCTAAAAAAATGCCTGTAGCTGCCTAGGGTAGAGAAATACCGGCTACAAGTTTGCAGGATATATTGCCTATTTCTACAACAGTGTAGTTTACTTAGAAAGGAGATAGGAGGCAAGTTATCATTGGGGTTTACCCCAACCTTAGAAGTGTAGTTTGCAATTCTCCTCATTTTTCTCATTTTCTCCTTCATATCACCTGTAGCAAACTATTCACCTTTCCCTAAGGGAGTAGGGAGTGGGTCTTTAGAGAAGAAAAGAGATGAATTTGGGGGCTAAAAGAAATAAGGATGTTTAAGAAAGCCTAAATGAATCACTATTTCCTATTTCCTTACAATTGTGCAAGACACACACACATGAAGCATGCTACTTGAGTTGACAATACTCCCCACAAAAGCCATAGACTGTCTAACATGAGAAACCACAATCATAGTTGTTGTTTAGGGTAGACCAAGTGACTCCCAAAATAATACTTACTACTGAGGCTGAAGAGAAATCCTTATTGGTCCAGGCACTACACACTTAAGACATGGGATTTGGAATATTTGAATTGGATCTAACTATAAATTATCCTTTCTGGAGTCTGTATTTCATAATACCAGAAGAAGCTACGTATGCTGCCAATGTAGGGTAGTAATCAATAATCATATTCAGCTCTAAACCTGTGAACTAAAATATTAAAGAGTATGGCAAGAAATCATGAAAGGTAACTTATTAACCCTCTTAACAGGAAAGACATAATACTTTGTACTAGATACCTAGCCAAGTATCAAGGGTTGATGAAGTCATAGATCTTAAAGGAGAACCAACTACCATCTGTTTACTAGACTACCACAATAACTGCAATCTGAATATTTCTCATGATGCACAATCAAGAGATCATTCTAAATATTTCTCCTGACAGTTGGCATTGATGAAAACATTTAGAATGCAGTTATAATGGTAGTCTAGTAAAGATAAGTCTTCCCACATCAAAGAAGCTTGTTTGCGGCAGATGGAGACTATTACAGAAAACCACAATTGGTGATAAAGAAGAGATCAACTTATCTTGTGGTGTCCATCCCACAGGGATGTCTCTAGTAATACTCTTGTGCCAAAGACTTGGCTAGCAACCCTGAAAACAGGGCAGAAAGATGGATGTTGGCTGGGAGATTTTATCTTCAAAACATATAAAGGAAGCTATGCTCATGATACCTCAGTGATATGGCTATCCACAAAGCCTGAACAATGGCAGTTACATGCTAATATAGACGAGATGATTCTCATAGGCTCTCACTCTGAAAAAAAAAACTGCAGCCAACTTATGACCCATGGAAAAGGGATAATTAGTCATTCTCAGAGAAGATCCCTTTATTGGATATTCCATATAAAGTTGTCAGCCATGAAATCATATACACAAATTCACACTGTGTGTATTTATATATTTATGAATGTGTGTGTTTATAATAGTAATAATCACAGAAAAATAGGCCATTGGTTTCAGAGGGATTATGGTAGAATGTGGGAAAGGTTGGAGGGAGGACAGCAAAGGAGGAGATGATACAATTACATTTTAATTAAAAATTTAAAATATAATTCAAAAGAAAGAAGAGAAATTTGTTCACAATCTTCATTTGTCTTCGTTTCTTTCATCCATCATCCATGCCCAAGGTATACAAATTGATTTTTCTCAAGGACAGCCATAAAAATAGGAGTTGATTTTCCCAACCCTACTAAAAACACTGACAATAAATTATAATACTATCTCCCTTTCTGTGCAAAAGTTGAATATTAAAATATCTTTGGCATACTATGTTTGATTGTAGGTGAAGAGAACCTCATAGTTCAAAGAGGATCCTGTCCCAAAGCCACTGTGAAGGAATGCAGTGTAGCGATGACAAAAGTATGCAAGACAGCTGTTTCCCTCAGTTGTTCCCACCACATACCCGTGTTCCCAGTTCCATTTCCATGCAACTGTAGCTTTTATTGAAACTAAGCATGAAATGAATAGCTCATTCGGGGTTTTCATTATTTAATCTTCAGTTTCCCATGTCACATAAACTATGATAATTATATTTTATGCCTTCCATGCTATTTATTTATTAAATTTATTTCCATATAGTAACATATTGACACTTCAGAGATCCAGAGGAGCTGATCTTCCTCTTTTCACCACAGTCATTAGCCACTAATCAGGAGACCAGTGTTAGATATGTCTTGGAGCTGCATAGCCTCCAAGTAGTATTCAAATTTTTATTCTTACACCTCAATGCAAATATATTTTGAAATGTTTCTAGTATACTCCTCTATGTCAAATAAAAAAAGCATTCTCACTGTTTCTCTAAATTGACATCTCTAGGTGTTAGGTGTTGGTTCCATAACAGACCATTTTCTTTGTATAACTTCTAAAATATTGTCTTCATTGTTTTGTTTTCTATTTCCATTGCTACCACCTCTTATTCATAATAGCACCTCTAACTGTAAATTTTAGGAATTAAAGTGTGTGTTCCTATTTTGAGATTAATGTTCTTTACATACATACATATATTAAGTGTATATATGCATTTACATGCATATACATATATATGTACATAAAGCAAATGTTTTGCCCTGAAGAAATGACATACTAAGAAAAATTAGGAGAAGGCCACCAGATATGTTAAATTCTAAAGTTTTTGACCAATTAAGGAATTAAGGAATGTTCTCTCTGACAACTTTTACTTGAAAGTCTCAGTCTAGTCAAAAATAAGTCTTTTTTATTTATTATGTACACAGTGTTCAGCTTCCATGTATGCCTGCAGGCCAGAAG